>VYZV01027809.1:0-13585 GCA_013401275.1 Pandion haliaetus | reverse complement strand
TCTTCCCGAACTTCCCTGGCGCGGGTCCTTTCCGCGGGCTGCTCTCCAGTCACACACTGCTTCAGCGCAGTTTTTACCATGGGGTTACGGCCATGTTCAGGAGCCTCCGCTCCACCATTCACCCCCCCTGGGCTGCAGGGCCATCAGCCTCCTCAGGCACCTCCTCCTCCCCCTCCACTTCCATGACTCCAGTGTCGGCAACGATGTTCCTCTCAGGTTTTCCAACCCCCACACTACCGGTTCCCCTTCTTAAATATGTTTTCCCAAAAGCGTTACCACCGTCACTCCCCGCCTAGAGGCGGGTCTGACATTTTGGCGTGCGGGTCCGACATTTTTGGGCGGCGAATTCTTTATCTTTATCTGACATTTTGGGGCGGCGAATTCTTCCAGCAACTTCCTAAAGGGGCCGCCTCTGCAGCCCCCCTCCCCTGCCGCCAAGGAAAACTGCGCCACACAAACCCATAACAATGTTATTTCAGTTACCTCAGCCCATTTCTTTACATTTGCATTCCTTTTTTTATGCATCTATAGTTCTTTTTCTTGCGAGACTTGAAAACATTTTAGAACTATTGATTTAGATTTCTCTTTCTTGACAAAAGGGATCTAGGAAATCACTTGAGGTTGCTTTTTATTGAAGTGCGCTTTTATTTCCTAGAACCGTGCACTCTTAATGTAACTGATATGAGCAGCAACAACATAGAGTTGAAATGGAGACAGGAAGAATTAATTTTCATACATGGTGATCTCATAGAGTTTGAATGTAAACAGGGATACAGTTTTCTCCAGACTACCATTCCATCTCCTGGAAGGACACAGTGTAACCACGGCAAACTGAAATATCCAAAATGCATTATGCAAGGTAAAACAATACTTTTTTTTTTTTTTTTTTTTTTAATTGCGTATTTAATTATCAATCTCAGACCTATTTAGTAAAAAAATTGCTTTGGCAGTGCGGGCCTGGAATCTGTTGTAAATCATAGAAGTTTAGGATTCAACAGTACAGATATACACAGATATCCTTGCACAAGACAGCTATATTGTTAAATATATCCAAGCACGGAAAAACAGGGGAAGGCTGTAGAAAGGAGGCAGGAGCTCTTCTCCAAGCCCGGGGAACCCAAAGCGTTGTAGAAAGACAGCTGTAAACAATTAAATGCACCCAAGGGATTTGTTATGGTTAGAATTAAGCAGGAGATTGCATTCTGATCTGAGGCATAATGAAATAGTACAAACATTAACTATATGAGAGTTGATAGATATCTAGTGTTGACAGGCATTTAAAGCTTCTGATTTGTTAGTTTCTTAAGCTGAATGTTTCTCAAACGTTTTTAATGTTATTCCAGCTCCTGCAGAAAAATGTGACTCTCCACCTTCTATTGCGAATGGAGCTCTTACTCTCCCACCCCTGACCCAGTATGACAATGGTTCTTCAGTTCAGTATAGCTGCTCTGACTATCATTTTTTGCAAGGATCTGAGAGAATCTACTGTTCTGAAGGACAGTGGACTTCACCACCAGTTTGTATAGGTAGGTGTGATAAAATGAATAAGCACTTATTTCTCTCTATAATTTGTAGAATCATAGAATAGTTTGGAAGGGACCTTTAAAGGTCAACCAGTCCAACCAGGAGCCAGGACATCTTCAACTAGATCAGGTTGCTCAGAGCCCCTTCCAACCTGATGTTGAATGTTTCCAGGGATGGGGCATCCACAACCTCTCTGGGCAACCTGTGCCAGTGTTTCACCACCCGCACTGTAGAAAATTGCCTCCTTATATCCAATCTAAATCTACCCTCTTTTACTTTAAAACCATTACCCCTTGTCCTTTCACTACAGGCCCTACTGAAAAGTCTGTCCCCATCTTTCTTATAAGCCACCTTTAGGTACTGGAAGGCTGCTATAAGGTCTCCCCTGAGCCTTCTCTTCTCCAGGCTGAACAACCCCAACTCTCTCTAAATTCAGATACCTAGAATTTATAAACTGAGTATTGTCAACTAGAACTTTAAGATCTCAACTTCTTTTTTTTTTTTTCTCCCCAGTTAGAGATGAAAGTTTTAATAGAAGCAGTTGTGATCTTGTCTGGCTTTTTGTTTCCTTAAATATGACATGCCTGCAGTATCCAAAAGTACAGTGATTTCATGTGCAATATATTAAGAGAACAGGAAATAATTTACAGTTTTAGTGTAGACTAGTCAAAATGATGCTATTTCAAAAATAAACAATTAACACTGATTAAGTCTCTCTTCTTTAGAGCCATGTACTTTGTCAAAAAATGAAATGGAGAAAAATAATGTGCTGCTGCAAGGGTTCTATGAGAATCAAGTTTACTTTTACCATGGGGATTATGTTGGATTTTACTGTAAACAGAACCATTTTGGAGCAGACTCTGGTACAACTTTATTTCGAGTGCAGTGTAAGAGAGGACAGCTGACGTATCCAAGGTGTGTTGAAAGAGGAAAATAAGTATGGACTTCAGGAAAGCCTATAAGAAGGGTACGTATGTGTTCTTTATCTAGTATTAACAGCTGAATTAAGATGGCCTCATATTTTTCAAGATCACTACAGTCAGTTATGAGAAATGAATGTTCACTGGCATTGTTGGGTCTGAGCTGAAGGGGGAGGGAAGTGAAAGTGCTTTGTGATATGAGGATTGGGAATGCAGCAGCAGGATGCAATATTGGCATACGCATGGGAAATTTAGGATGAAGGAGTTTTGTAAGGCTTACAGTGATAAACTTGAGGATGCATCACAACCTGGAGGGCTTGAGCAAAGTGCCACGACGCGAAGATGCTGAGCAAGTAGTGCCCTTTGTGAGGATATTGGTGATTTTGATAGCACGAGTGCTTTTGTGACTACAGAATATAGCTAAATTGAGATTTAATTTCATGCCCTTCAAATGGATGTTAAACTCTAATTTTACAGTGAGAAAGGAGAGGCCTATTATTCTGTACATCTTAACAGCACCCCTGTCTCCTTTCACAGGTAAGAAGCCTCTAAAGGACAAGGCTTGAGGGACAAGAAAAAAGAGCAAGTATTTAAAAAAAAAAAAAGTGTTTAAGGGATCTATGAAACTATTTAAAACCTAAAAATATGCAAATTCTACCGAGTAGCTTATTATTCTTAAAAAAAGTCAAGCAAGCATCTTTGTTTTGCTAATTGAGGGCATTTAAATTATTAAAATATCTAGTCCAATTAATTTGTATGATTTCCTATGACACTTAAACATAGGTAGTCCTGGGAGTCTGCTTGTGAACATGTTGTGTGACTGAAGATATGAAGAAAATTTACGAATATGGACAATGTTTGCCTCTCAACCATTTTAGTATGTTTTAATAAAAAAGTCAGTGTAAGTGTTTCTTCTGTATTTTGTGTCTAAACTCCATCTTTCTGTGATATCGTTGCGTGTGTGCTGTTCTGTATTATTTTCCAAGGCTTTTGTGAGTGCTGTGTGAATAAATAAAACGAAAAAGAAATTGAAGCATTCAAGAAATAGACCAATTCTGCTTATTTAATCAAAACCCAGTCAACCATTTGGTGGGGAAAAAAAGGTGGATAATAGCATTTTACATGATATTTACAATAGCATTCCAAAATGCTTTCAAAAGATTAATAAAAGCCATTGGTTTGTAAAGTGGTATTTAAAAACGAAGGCAAATAACAATGAGATTTAGCAATTTAATTAACATAATGAACTTCTGATGTGTGACACATAGATCTGAAGTAGATGTTCACTATAGCTGTTATTTCTAGGTCATGTTACAAACGACGATTGTAATGTGAATTGGTGAGTCTTTCTCAGTTAAGAAATAATGTAAGAACTGGGTTAAACAAAATTATTGGTGATAACCTTTTAACCAGTAAATTTTGGTGTATTGAGCATTGTTACCTTCGTAGCCGCCATCTAGGCTTGCTATGCATTCAGAAACTGTTTGTGCTGAGGCCCAAATACAAAGAAATTCATCTCAGTCTCTGAGTTTTTACGTCCTAATCCTTTCTGTGTCTGTGAAAGATAGAAGAAAAAACTCTGTTTCCCTTGAACATGAAGGGTGTTTATGTGATGGACTAGATGTGTAAGCAAAGTCTTGCAAGGCAACTAGTACATCCATGGCCATATCAGTAACACCACACAAGGTCAACATTACCTAGGTGTCAGTATCAGAAAAAACAAATTTGAATATAGATGTAACCAAACTGGGATGCATGGGGAAAAAGTAATTTGGGGCAGGTTGTTTGTTTGGAAGGATAACAGGGTGGAGAAAGGGAAGTACAAACAGTGCAAAGAGGATCAATAAACAAGAAAAAGGGTAATAAGGTATGCACATGATATAGCTGAGACTCTTCAGGGATACCAGTCAAGCAGCTCTGCGCTTGATCACCTTAGCTTAGACCAGGCCCAAACCCCAGATCCGTTGTCTTGACCCTACCACAGAGATCAAACCTGTTTCCATGGTCTGGAAGACCCACTCAGGGCAAGGAAGGAAGGCACATTCTCTAGCTAGCAGGGAGAAACACCTGAGACAAATGGATGGAGTATCTGCATATTCAGTGTGGTCGTGCGTGTTCCAGGCCTGATGGCGTCAGCGTCTTCCTAGTTGCTTCCTAACACCAGCCTGTGCTACTGTATTTAATTCTGTTGTTCTTGGGGGGGGGGAGGGGAGAGTTTGCAGCATGTTCGGGACAGCATCCAGGTATTTTCTGTGGTAAAGAGAATATGGATTTCCTTCATTTTGACCTTTTCAATTTTTTTTGCATGAATTATTTGGAAACAAACTTGTTGCTTGCAATTTTAAATTTGGGGCCACGTTATTTCTGTTAATTAGCACAGCAAAATTAAGTGAAAGAAAGCGAGAGCTACAGCTTGGGTTTCAAAATCTGAAAAAGCTCAGAAATATCTCTGTGAAATCGTGGAAAAAGAAAGATTTACATGAACATTACAAAACCAACTGAAGATGGAATTCTTACGGAAGTTAATGAGGACACAGGAGGTGATCAAGTCGCTTGTTGGAAGGTGAGGAAACTTTGTCAATGACTCCTTTCCACTACCTTAATTTTCCCAGAGTGTATTAATGCAAATGTGACTAGGCAGTGTGGGAAGACCTGGATCTGCTACACACACTGCTGTGGTAGCAGAGAAGCTGCTGCAGGCATACAGCTCAGGCACGCTGTTGTCCTAGTGTAGGTGGGATGCTGAAAGCACATTTGTCAGAATGCTGTGCTTGGTGTACGTGGAAGACAGAGTGCAAATGAGGCTCAGTGACATGCAAGCCCAGGAGTGTTTCTGACCTCCTAAGTGTATTTGGAAGCAGGGAAAGAATTTTTATTTTTGACATTATGTGCTTAGACTTACCAAAGTGTTAGAATAACTTCTTTTTTTTTTCTGTGGTGCTAGAATAACTTTTAATATAACCATTAACATACCAAAGACCTCAATTTAACCCTTTAACAGTCCTGAACTTTTGCTGGCTTTTTGCATAGTTAGGCATAGAACTGCAGAATAAGAATTGAGTTGCTCAGGACCCTGTCTGCCTGAGACTTTACTGTCTCCAAGGAGGTCTTTTCTAACCTTTCTGGGCAATCTGTTCCAATGTCTTTCTACCTCATGGTGAATCTTTTTTCCTACTAACTAACTGGAGCTTCTTTTGCTGCAGATTTGTGTCGTCTTTCACCCTATCTATCATTGTGCATCTCTGAGAAGAGTATGGCTCTATCTTCCATGTACTGTCCCATTAGGAAGCCTAAACCAGATATTAAGGTCCCCTCCCAGCCTTCTCTTCTTAAGAAATGTTCAGAAAATGGGGTGGTGGTTTTGATCATGTGAGGTATGATAAAAATAATTATTTTATGTTTCTGTTGGTGCCTTTCTTTGTGTAGCAGAGCCTTCCAATGGCATCAGAATGGCAATAGATCTCAGCTTTGTCATTTGACAGTGATAGTGCTGGCTAGGGAGTAGGCAGGTGATATGATAATGTTTCTGTGCCAGGTTTGGCTTGTACAAATTTTTTCAGGATCAGCCTTCTGTTTGTTACCATAGAATCATAGAATAGTTTGGGTTGGATCAGACCTTTAAAGATCATCTCGTTCCAACCCCTCCTGCCATGGGCAGGGACATCTTCCACTAGACCAGGTTGCTCAAAGCCCCCCATCCAACCTGGCCTTGAACACTTCCAGGCATGGGGCATCCACAACATCTCTGGGAAATCTGTTCCAGTGTCTCACCACCCTCACTGTAAAAAATTTCTTCTTTTATATCCAGTCTAAATCCACCCTTTTTCAGCTTAAAAACATTGTTCTGTCTGACAGAGAGGCCTTTCCTCTTGCCTAACAACCTTGTGCTTATGCTTTTTTTTTTTGCAAATACCAGCTGAAAAGGCATTCAGTTTTATTTATAGATTGTAATTTCTGTTTTCCAGTTAAGTTCTCACCTCTATGTAATAGAGGAGACTGACTTTTTTCTGGATATAAACTCACAGATCAGGGCAATTCCTGTAACAGTCAAAGTTTTGAGTGTTTTATGTGCTGATTCAGACTGGCACATTTTAGTCAAGGTGAACCTGTGTCCTGGTGAAGTTTCAACAACTTATATCGGCTTTAAAATGTTTCATGTAGTGAAGCTGGTGGGCTTGTTGCCCAGACCTGTTGTCTTTGAGGAGCTCTGGATGAAGCATAAGAATATTTGGTAAATGTAAAACCCCTTCTCTTTAAAGAGCAGAAGTGGGGAAAATAGAGGGAAAGGGATTAAAAGTCAGTCTCCGGAACATTTGTTGGAAGTAGAATTCAGAGTAATTTCCTATGTTTTAATAAGAGGTGATTTACTTTCTCAAGTTCTGATGTGAAATTGCTGGGTTTTAAAGTCAGTCACGTATCACTGGCCTCCAATAAAACATCTGATGTCAGCAGGGGAAGGTAGTTGTCTTGGGGAATTTTGGGTAGAGGGGGTACAAGAGCAGTACCACACCACTCAGTGGCATATAATTTAAACTTTTTTTACTAAGCAGCAGGTTTGGTAGAGAAAGAGGATAGTAATTTCTACTGTAAGTGTTCTGTTCTGTGACATCGACAAATCAAAGGACCTGCTCTTCTGGTCCATGTTAAACCAACACCGTGGTCCCAGGAGAACGGGACACTCGCTCCAACCAGTCGATGTGTTGGGTGCTAGCTTCTGGCTGCCCCTACTCACAGTGGGCTCGGTCTTCTACACAGTGCTGGATGGACACTTGTGTATGGACTTCCCCTTCCCTTGTCCTGAGAAGCTGTTGTTTTCACTAGGAATTAGACTGTCAGCATAACCTGCTAGTGGTCCCTCTAATCACATTGACCCAAGAAACTGCATGCGAGTCCAATTAAAGATTGTCACCAGAACCTCTGTGAACCTCTGGTCTCCCACCCCCAGCGTGTTACAAAATGTATGAAGTTGGCAAATGTGAAAGAGCAAACCTTGTCTGCTGCTTCTTTGTCACCCAGCTCATACCAGAGTCATCTAGTCAGAGCTGGGCAAAAGCAGTCAGGTTCTCGCTTATCTGAGCAATGCTTGCAGGTGGGCTTCAGCCATGGCACTGGTGCAGAAGGCTGGTCTTGCTAAGCATCCTCCTGCGTTAAGGCAAAGCAAAAGTGATTGTACACAATGAGCATAGTCCTCTTCTGCCTTGGTGTGGAGATCAGATCTTTTAAACAGTGCCTGTATTTTCTCAGGTGAATATAAGGAAACATGATCTTGAATGGGAGGAACACTCCATTTTGTCCTTTTTATAAAAAGGAAGAAACATATGGAGAAATCTACGCATTGTGTAATAAAAATGATGCAACCATTTTGGAGCTGACATTGGAAATGGCTGCCTGATCAGCAATTACTACTTAGAAAAGGTAACTCGGTGTTTTCCAGTGACTGAGTTACAAATGAGGCCAAAAGTTAGTGACCTATACAGATCTATAAAAGTTAATGACTTATAAAAAGGGGCAGGAATGGTGGCAGATAAGGTGGAAATTAATTTTCTTGTAGTTCACCTTTTTTGTTGTCCTTAGCGCCATACTAAAAGGAAAAATTCCTGAATGAGAGACCAGTCTTTGTGAAAGACGGGAGGATTAGAAGGTGGGGAAGAAGTGAGCCAGAAAGATTGGCCTCGGGGTGAAATCCAGAAAGCTTTGTTAAATACGGTTTGTGGGGTTCATTGTTTTGTGTTGCAGACCTGCCAGGACTCCATAAATGGCAGATGGTGCTTAGGGTCGTGTTGGACTGGTTTGTAACAATCTAAAATACAAATAAATGCTACATAGTTCTAGAAAGATTAGTCACGTGTTTGTATTTGTGGTTTTCTCTAAGCAATGTGCTTAGTTTGTTCAAAAACTGGTTAATATAGGGATTAATATTGGATATTTGTCACTGAGACTTTTGTGGGCTTTTAGAAAAAAGCCTTTCTGCAAGGTGCTGTGAAGTTCTGCCGGTTGTCCGAAGTGGCATATCAATGATGGTGAAATTCATTTAGTGTATATAGTAATAGCAATATCTGTTGGTCCTCAGATGGATGGTATCATTCAGTAAACAAAACAATGGCATGTGTGGTTTTTTTGAAGGGAGAAAAAAACAACTCAAAGTGGATTGCTGTGTTAGTTAATGCTGTATTTCACAACAGTTCCTAGCAGCAAGCGCATTCAAAGAAAACAATGACAATGTCCTAAAAAAGAAGATTGTTTAAGAAACTCCACAGACAATGATCTTGAAAATAATCTTAGTATTGTCACGTGAGGAGGGAGCTTGGTTCAGTCAAAGTTGTCCTGCTGCTGTAGCCCAATAAATATGATTGTTGCCATTGCTAATAAAAGAACATAGGGTCTGCATTGACTTAACAATGTAGAATCTGTGCACTTGCCTGCGTTTGTCTAGAGCTGATTTTAGCTTGTTTAGCTGTGATAGCAGTTGTTTAGCAATCAACCCACTGGCTGCCAAAATATGTTTTAGTTTAGCTCTAATTCATACTGGTAACAAGGAGTTGTTGAGCTATCTATGACTCCAGACTAAAATGTGGTGTGGGAAAGGAGAATATGGGATGACACGAGGATGAACAGAGGTAAAAGACTGTAAAAACAAACCACAGTGGTCAAGCAGCGGCCCCAGCAGAAGTGCAGCTTGGTGGTGTTCAGGTAAACACAATTTTAGCAAACAGAGACGCTGAGAAACTGGGATCGAAGAAGTGGACCATATTAAGAAAACACATGCATGTAAACACAAGGAGACCTCAGTACATCGGAGGAAGGGAGCCCTGCTACTTGCACTGAACTCTTCCCAACAAAAGCCGTTGTACACTAGTGGTTAACTGTGGCATTCCCCTCCTGTCTTGCTAGCCTCCTTGAGAAAGACTGGTGCTGTCAGCCAGAGAAGCAGGGGAAGGATGAGTGTAACACCAGTGGAACTGGTTAGGTACTAAGACAGGTTTTCCTGTAAAACACTTTTAAAAAAAAAAAAAAAAAAAAAATTGCATTACTGAGACTTTCTTGCATTAATTTGGTCTAGGAATTATTGGAAGTAGACTAACAATAACTTAGTATTTTTATTAGGCTGTTAAGATTTTAAGCAGACTGGTAACAAATCATGGACTCCACATATAAGGTGGTTTTGCCCATAACAAACTTTTAAGTTTGAAAAGCTAAGTGCACTATATTGTGTGTTATAAACCCACAGTGAGTTTTTGGTTATGGGTTTCATAATGCTTCTGTGTCAAGTCCAGTCTGAAAAGTTTTGTGAAAAAGTATTGAAGCTTTTTTGCAACAGTTGCGTCATTTATCTGCACAGATCGACTGCTGTGTTGCAAGAAAATTAGGGGAGGAGATTGCGAGGAGACCCTCAGGAACCATGGGAGTAAATACAAGTATAGGCAATTTGGAGTACAGAAAATAGTCACTCTGTTGCACCGGACATCTTTAACTTATAAAGCTTGGAAATGACACTGCTGAGCCACACCATACTCTTTCTGCTGTGGATGGGCTGTACTACAGGTAAAGGTAAGTTATTAAATGGAAATCTGTGCTTTTAACTGACGTAGCTGATGACAAGGAAAAAAATTAAACTATACTGTTCACTTTTTATAGAATTCCTGTCAGAAGTTTGGAATGAGACTTATAATTTAGAACCATGCGTTTGAGAATATTTGCTTTGTATTTCCTTGCATGAGCTTGCTTCTTTGTCCTGTGCCTGAACTTAATGGCTCTCTGTCACGGGGCGGGGAGCGCGGGGTTTGGATCACTTAAAGGAGCACTTACAATTGTATTAGCAATAGAAAAAAGATTTAATACAAATTTATATAAATGTGCGACTTCACAGAATTCGACGGCAAGGTTCACTCTATTACTTAGTACATGGATGAAATGCACTCAGGAAAATTAAGTTAGACAAAACTGATGTACATAGAGACTGAAAATGTAATAGTGTAAAAGGAAATATTACAAAGAAAAATTGAGTTAGAATTAATTTCTTGTGATTTGTGCAAAGATAGGGAATGTAGAAAACTAGGGGAGACCCTCCCGTTGAGTCATGAGGTTCAGAGAAGAGCCCCTTGCTTTCTAAACTCCTGTCAGAGTCTGGGTGCTGCTGGATCAGCTCCTATTCCCANTACTTATTATAGACTATTCAGGTTAGTACACGTGTATGCATAATGACACTGAGAGATATACATATAAGAGAGTAAAAGAGAGTAAGAGAGAGAGTGAAAAAGAGGTATACCTGTTAAAAATTCCCCTCGAGGTCAGTGAAAATACTCACATTGAATGCTTCGACTTCTTTCTCAACGGGTGAAGGGTCGAGCCTCAAGGAGCAGAGAGAATCAGCCCAGGCCGTGTCGGTTTTTGGCAACAGACCTCCAATTTTTGCAAACAGGAAAATTTGAGAGCTCTGAGAGGCATCCCACCCAGAGGGAGATGCTGGTCACAGCCCGCTGCGGTCCAGGAGAGCTCAAAGGGTCTCACTTAGTACCGCTGTTTATAGGTTGGGGAGATGACTGACTTTTGTCATCAACAAATTGCTAGAATCCCAGCTGCACGGGAAAGTTCCAAGACTGTATGAGAATAACTCAAAACATAGATACGGGATGCTCCAAGATTGTCAGGGGAGGACTGGAATGTCTCAGGGTCGTTATGAGAAAGAACTGGCTGCAGGTGGTTATGAGAACTGGCTATCTCGACTCCCGTCCCCCACCTCCGCCGGGCAGCAGGAGTCCTTGCGACGCACGCCACAGCTCCCTGTCTTAGCCGTGTGAGAGTTCCTGGCACAGTGAAGGGTCGCTTAACCGCTCGACTCGTTACACTTATGTTAAGGCCCAGCGAGCCTTCCCAAATTCAGAAATCAGCTGGGAGAGGGGGAAAGAAATGTACCACCACACTCTCATAAAGAACCTAACTTACTACAAGCCATAACTCACTTAAAATACATTTATCCATATAAATTCCTTCGTATTTCAATTTGGCTACTATTATTCTGAACACATACTATTAAAAATGCAGAATACTGATTTGATTTTAAAACATTACACAACTCTTTTAAAAATACAGGTACTTTGTTATTTCAATAAATTGTATGATACAAAACCCATGCTGCCTGAAGGAGGTCTTCACTGAGTATATACCTTTATTAGAATAACCAGCTTTAAACTTCATGATTGATCCATTTAAATCTGTTCATCATATCCAGATTATTCTTCCCCCTCTGCCTTTAAGAGTGCTTTCTTGTATATATCTTATACTTTCAAAAAATGATCCAACTTCTTTCATTTTAGAATGGTGGAACTAATTTTAGGAATCTGGGACAGATTTATTTGTGGAATTAAAACCCCCCTGAGAATCGTGACTGCATACGTTAAACTTTATTCCAGTATAATGCTGGAAAACAGAAACTGTACCCTGAGAATTTCAGAAGTTTATTCATGTTTTTTGTTTAGTAACTTTTTTCAAGGCAAAGACTGTGAAAACGGTAAAGATGATGACAATTCCTTAGAGCAAGGAGGCAGTGCTGTTTATTAGTACAGGATATTCCCAGATAGAGGGATGTAGGTCATCAGAATATTATTTAACTCCTGTGTAGTGCCATTATTTGCAGCTGTCAGTACTGTCCTATATCTGTCAATCAACAAGGACTTGTGCATGGTTTCTGCTGGAATAGCATGCAAACTGCCACCCATCATTGATTTTGCAGAAATTGCTAGCAGGGATAAATCAGGATAAGAAGAAAATGGCAGTGTGCAGTCAAGTAACAAGTATCTGTGCACAGCTTCTGCAGGAGCAGCCTGTGAAGACCCACCTGTCATTGACTTTGGAGAAATTATTAGTGGGCATGAAGCAGGATATAAGGAAAGTGACAGAGTGCAGTATGTGTGCAACCCTGGATACACTTTATCAGGATCAGAATGGGTAACATGCCGTGAAAACATCTGGGTACCTGAACCACCACAATGTTTGGGTAAGTGTAACTTTTGTTACTGGTTGACTTTGTACTGGTAGACAATTCTAATCATTCTTAAACTAGGAGTTTCAGAATTAGGTTTACATTTATTGCTTGATTACCAAGTCTGCAATGGGCCAAAATTAAACTCTGGATTCAATAGTTCTTATCTTGTGGATCTCGGGCTTTAGTTACCCCAAAATCATTTGCACTCAGTCATGTTTTTTTATTGTGAGAATTTTGGAGCTGTCTGGAAGGTTACAAGCAGATAAACTTTTTGTCTGTACTCCCAAGAACTTGTGCAACAAGGTACAGGTACTGACAACGGTGTCAGCCTCTTTTCCCCAGGGATTACATTTGTTAAGACAACCTTTCATGTAGTTTCCTAGCTGTCCCTCATAGGCGGGAGGAGTGCTGTTGTGGTAAGCTGCTTTTGTTGTCTTCAATTTCCTCCTTAGAGCAATTTGTTAGGAGTCTTAAAAAATTCATTTTTAATCCTAGGTAATGGAAAAACAACAGGGATAAAATTAGATTTACTCCCACTGATGTCATTAATTAATTATTTCAAGGACTACAATCTCCTGAAATCAGTACGTCTTGACAGAATCACTGCTGTTTGCAAAGTCTGTAAAGTTGGCTTTTAAGCATGAGTATAAGAATATGCTTGGAAGTTGTGCCACGTTGTTGATAAACTACCTAAAACTGAACATCCTGAATGAATTGTGATAGAGATCAAGTGCTTGTCATCTGTGTTTTACTCTCCAAAATCACTGCTGAGTGAGAACCAAGCTGGTTTTGCACTATCTTTGCTGAGGAGGTACTGCACATAGCAAAAGCCACCAAAGATTCACACCCCACCTTTTTTAATTTATCTTGTTTCCCCTAGCACCATGTACCATTACAAAACAGCAACTGGAAGCCCAAAACCTACTTCTCTCCAATGGACAAAGACGCACATTTTTGATGCAGAGTGGTCAGTTGCAGAAATTTATGTGCATGACAGGATATAAACTCACAGCCTCTCCTCTCAAGCAGTGTTTTAACGGGCATATCGAGTTTCCTTCATGTGTTGCTGGTAAATACGTACCATACTTGAATAACTTTGATCTGTCAAATACATCTTGTGTGTATCATCCTCTGGGTCACGGATTTTACTTTAGTTTCT
>VYZV01027807.1:190426-232043 GCA_013401275.1 Pandion haliaetus | reverse complement strand
AGTTTTAAGTGACAGTGCATGATGAAGTTAGTCTGCTGTTCGCTTGTTCCTACCAAAAAGATGATGCAGAAGATGTGCTGGCTTGAATGTTTGGTGTGTGCACAGCAAAAAGTGGCAAATGCACTGATCCAGGTTGGAATCTGACATTTGATGGTGGATGTTCTGCTGCACAGGAGGAGGGTAAGTCATGTAGGAAAATGAGAAGTAGCTTCTGCTGCATGCAGGTGAGAGGAAGATTCAAAGCGGTGGGCAGGAGAAATGAGCTTGGCAGGAGTCTTGTGACTTGGTACAAACAAGAAAAAGTTGGTTTTCTCAAAGCTAGATTTGTAAGTGTTCCTGTAACTTCCTCAGTGAGAAGATCAGAATCTGGACAAAGGGTAAGGAAGGCAGTTACATGCCACTAGGATTGTTATCTGGAAAGAAAAGGATAAAATACAGCTGCAATCTGAGTATGAACGTAGAGAGCATACAGTATCAGAGATGACACTCATGTTATACACCTTGATGGTGGTGGTGGTCACAAGGTTCTTGATGAACAGAGATGGAGAATTTGGAATAGCTGGGAGATGAGGAATTCCTGTTTATCCATGTTCAGCCTGAGCTGGCAGCTTGACCTGAGAGCTCTCAGAGGTATATGAAAAGCTAACTAGCCCTGAGTTATTCAGCCAAGAATCTTTATCGGCATAAGAAACACTTACGGCCATGTCTGTAAGCAAAGGTTACAATGCATAGTATTATTTACTTCCCCTAATTTATTACACATTTCCTAATTCATCTAAGCACAATTTTCTTTAGGTTGCTGAAGCAACCCCTTATATTTCTTACTTTTTCATGGAAAGAATTCATTCACAACTTCATAAACTTTATTTTTAAGAAATTGTGCGTTCAAGGTTTCTAATAATGTCTTTTTCTGAAAAAGCAATATTTCACTTTAAACTGATGGGGAAGTATTCAGTTGCCTGTAGTCAGCAGCAACCTTTTGGCTTTAGTACTTATTGATATATATCCCAAGAATAGCACTAGATATTGGGAAGTTCTGACTTTCATCATTATAACTGAGACTGACATTGTAATATCAAGTCAGAGAAACTTTTCCCAGAGGGACAAACCCAGGCTATCCAGGTATACCAGGAAGCCCTGCACATGCAAACACCATCATGTATTTTTAAGTCATGTATCAACTGAATTCAACACATACCCTCCATTTCATGCTATGAAGATGCGATACTGGTGAGGTAGATGTGATACTGTAGGGTAACCCCAGCATCATTATAGATGCTTTGAATTGAAGCAGAAACACAGAATAATATTCTTTCCTAGGACCTTTGGACACCTTGTCAGGGTGCAGAAGAAACCTGGAGTCAAGTGCAGTATAACATAAAGGCAACAAGGCTTTGCTGGTTGGTCTGAGAAGTCCTTGATGCTGCTGTATTTTATAATATAGATACAGGCAGAGTGGCTGGAGCTCTGCATTCATAGTGGGTGTTGCAGGATTGGAAGATTTACATTGCAGGCTCTTAAACTTTCCAGTTCTCCAAACGCAGTTTATTTAGGGTCTAGTTTCCTTGTCAAGTATTTTTGGAAAAAAGTTAATTGGGGATTGTAAAGTAATGAAGAGGACAAGTTAGTGATGGAGAGTTACTGAGTTGCCATTTGATAAATGAATTTTAAGCAAACTGTTTTCATTTCACAAGAGCCAGATGTTAAGTATTTCATCTGTGAATTAAGAAAATGGGCAACGTTTACAGGCTCTGGGGCTGTATCTTGCAAAGTAGTGATTTTGAAAGAGAGTCCTGGAGTCTTGAGGAANCAATCACAGCTAAAATAACATTGCAGTTTGGGTGTTTGTGTTTTTGTAAAAACTTCAACAATTGGAGAGGGCTCAAAGACCTAGGAAAAATTGTGAAAGACTAGAAAATCCCAACATGAAGATACACTTCATGAAGTGTTGTGTAGTCAGTCTTTAAGAATAAAAATCTCATGGTTTAGGGTTTTTCAGTCCTAGCATTCAAAGTTATAAAGATATTCAGGGTGGGATTGCTCTGGCTAGATACAAACAACTGTATCTGAGCACAATGACTAGGTTTCCTTTAAAGTCAGTTGAGAGAAATAAGCATTTCTGGGCTGTAATTTATCTCTTCCTAAGGTAAATGTTTAAGAGGGGTCAAATGAACCATGCTGTGGAAATGCCTTTTTCTCTACCTTTACAGTATGATGTATGTAGACATTGACATTGCAGAGCTCTAGATTAGGTGAGAGGAGACCTTCTCCTAGTATGCAGCTTGAGATTTCAGCTAGACAAATTCAAACTAGAAATAAGGCATATATATTTTTAACAACATAGCTAAGTGCTGAAATAACTTAACCAATGATTGTGACAGATTGTCCATGACTGGAAAATTTAAAATCAAGATGAGATGTTTCTGTAAAAGCTATGCTCAAGTTCAACCACAGCTGTTGGATCTGTAGAGCCAATTCAAGAACATTGTGTGGGTTGTGTTACGCAGCGAAGTTAGATTAGATGGTCCTTTCTACCCCTAAGAGCTATGAATCATACTTTGCTGGTGCTTTGGTAAACCGTAAATGTGAAAATCCACTTTGAATGCAGGTCAACAGCTTACCTAATATGAATTCCTGATGTTCAGGTGCATAGTTGCAGAGGAAATAATTTGCAAAATTTGTAGTAATTTGCCTTTCTAAATATAGCAATTTCGCTTCAGAGTTACAATTTTCAATACCTTTTCATTAGTTTTTTGTTACACAACGTAGTCTGATCTTTTTTCTAAAAAATAAACATCGCAACTATGTAATACAAGTTTTTGGGAAGAACCTATTGATTATGAAATTGTGACATTTGTCTTTAGAAATAAAATTTTGATAATTCGTTATTAGAACAGTTAGATTAGAAAAAAATCAGCATTGCTCTTAAAAGTCAATGGGATAACCCTTTTTTCAAATCCTCAGAAAATTTGGGCCATAATTTCTATTTGCGGTATCTCTAAACATTCTTATAAATATTCATATTACTCTTATATTGTGAATGAAATGGCCTAAATACACCACCTTAATTAGAGTAGTGGAAATAACAAGTTATTTCCATTCTTTGAATGTCTTTGGCAAATTTCCATTGTGTCAACATAATTAAGATATATTAATATTAATCTGGTAAGTACTGTAACTTTACATAGTGGAAAAATAAAATAAAATGGACCATGAGAACATTTTTCAATATCAGTTTCAATTTTAATACTTTATATTGTTGTGAAAAGTTATAAAAATGTGTTATTATTTTATTACCCCATTAAGAAAACAACGCAGCAACAGATGCTTGTTACCCTGATTTTCTCAGTCTGTTTATGGGGATGTTTTATCAAAATGGGTCTTTTAAAAGTTATAAAGATGTAATACTCTCCTAAATTAGGTCATAAATGCCTAATGTGGAAAACTAATACATTTTATTATTTTTCAAGTATGGTTTTATGTATATTAAAATATGCAGCTGTTAGGAAGTCTGGAGTGTGTATAATAGAAACATATTGCATTACAAGATGTTAGTGTCTCTCTCTGAGTATGTACATTCTTTATGCATATACCCACACAAGTTTTTGGCATGTGGAAGAGACTACATTAACATTTTGGCTCAGTATTGTTTTCTAATATCATGGATTATTTTTTTATTAATAGATGTAAATGCTAAATATACTGAGCGCATACATGTATTTTTACTCTGTATTTGCCAAAATCTTCTCTTACACAAGTTGAGCAGGTAGATCTAAAATGTGTGTGTAAACAACTTTAAATTCCATCACATCAGCAATTGTATGCTGCATTTCTGAAAATGGTAGATTCTCCTGCACCAGGAGAGGTAAAAAGATGATCTCTTAGTTTAAACCTTGTTCTGTCTCCAGCGCTAACCAGCTGGGATGGACTTGTGGTGGAGGAGAAGGGATTCAAACACCTGCTTGTTGCAGGTAGCGTGGTGACCATGACTACTTTAGGAAATGGTACAACCAGAAGGATTTTCAAATTTCCCCATAATTTGAGGTGGATAGACTAGTTGCCAAAGATGTGCTTACTGAACCTCAAACTTCATGTCTCCATTGATGGAGCCTTCAATGGTCACAAGACAGTGTGTAAAGTATAAACCAAATGTTGTGGCAATGATGGGAGTGCAACAAATTAGCAGCAGCCTGTTTCTCACACACACTGCCACACCCCCTTTACTAATTTATGGGTAGGGGAAAATCTATGGATAGTATTATTTTATTATAGAAGGGAAACAGCATTGCATAGTTTTGTGACATTTTATTCTAAATATTGCAGCATTGTTTGGCCACTTATACTACTTTATTTAAAAAAACACAACCAAATTAGTATTTTTACTTTCTCATGTTCAGGCCTTCATGCTTGTGAAAAGCTGATAAATAGATGCAAAACTATCTTACCATCCTTCAAATACTTCCTTCAAAACACTCCTTTTTTCACAATGCTTACAAAAAACGTGTCAGCAATTAGGTTGTCAGTGTGCTGATATCAGTCATACTGGTGTACGTTTTTTTCTTGGCATTTCCTTTTTTTAATTTGTGTACCTTTTGCCCTTTACATAAAGTTTGTTAACATCTCAGGAAGAAGTTTTATTTTGTTTAATATTCCTCTTGTACTTTAGACAGTAGGGTCATGGGCTGTGAGTATGGACTCAGTATTGCAGCATTAAAATAAATAACTATAAATGTTATAAAGCAGCAATTTAAATGAAGATAAATTAGTAATAGATACTTTTAATATAAGCAATTTGAAAACTCAACCTTGAACCAGGAGAACCAAGTTAATCTCGAGTATTTGTAACTTCCATCTTTGGTGTATCTTACCAAGATCAAAATAAAATACCAAAAATCATGATCCTGACATGAAAGGAAAACTCTTTCTTCTTGCTAGGTCTGGTCTTGTTGTGTATGATTTCATACAACATTGAGTATGTGGAATCATTGCAGAACTTATCATTGCAGACCTCTGTCCACACACACTTGCCTTTATCCTCACTGTTAAGCTTTCTGTTTGCAAGAAGTGCTGAACTGTGGAACCTGATTTCTTCCATATTCAGAGGAATTTTCCATTTGATACACTGCAAGCTTGGCTCTGCTTATGAAACCCTTCTTTCTTCAAATTCTTGAGCAGTTGGGTTTAACTTTTAGTTTGGGTGACATATGAGTCATGCTGCTTTGCTCACTTCTGCGTCTGAAGTTTCCACAAGTTCAGAGATATCTGGCCCAGGGTTTTGGTTTTGGCCTAATTCTTATGCTGGTGATTTTCCATCTTCTTTTGTCTTATATATTTTTTCTGTGAGGATTAGAAAGTTTGCTACCTTTTCTTATTGCCTGGCAAATATTCATCTTGTGTTGTGGCTGTGTTTACATTGATAGTGTTTGTTAGAAAAATCTGCAGCATGGCACCCTCTCTTATACGTGTCCCATTCACTTACTTGTTTTCACTTACGTCTGGTTGGTGTGGCATGATACTGTCCTCATGGTGGCTTATATTCAGGTTTTCAACCTATGCTGGACTCTGTTGTCGCATGTCACATAGGGTCTTCCCACAGGGAAGCATCTGAAAAAGGAACTTTGCAGAAAAGGGCCTGGGGGTTCTGGTGGACACCAAGCTGACCATGTGCTGGCAACGTGCCCTTGTGGCAAAGAAGGCCAGCAGCACCCTGGGCTGCATTAGGCATGGCATTGGCAGCAGATTGAGGAAGGTGATCCTTCCCCTCTGCTTAGCCCTGGTCAGAACCATCTGGATTGCTAGGTCTGCTGCTGGGCCTCCCAGTACAAGAGAGGCATGGACATACTGGAGCAAGGCCAGTGAAGGGCCACTGAGATGATTAGGGGACTGGAGCATCTCTCATATGAGAAGAGACTGAGAGAGCTGGGACAGTTCAGCCAGGAGAAGAAAAGCCTTAGGGGGACTTTATCAAGATTTATTGTATAAATACTTGATTAGGGGGGAGTGAAGAAGACGGGGCTAGACTTTTTTCAGTGCTTCCTTGTGAAAGGATGAGAGGCAATGGGCACAAAATGAAATACAGGAGATTGCACTTAAAAAGTGCACTGTGAGGGTGATCAAATGTGGGAACGGACTGCCCAGAGAGGCTTTGGAGTCTCCATCCTTGGAGATACTCCAAACCCAAGTAGGTACCTCCCTGAGCAACCTGCTCTAGGTGATCCTGCTTTGAGCAGGGGATTGGACTGGACAATCTCTAGAGGTGCCTTCCAGCCTCAATGAGTCTGTGAATTGCAATGTTGTTGAGAGCATCTTTAGGAATTGTATAAATTCAAGTTTTCTGTCTTACCATTCTCTGGATTCAAGACCTGTGTTCAAATGGCTTTGTAGATGTACCCATTACAGTTAAAATCATGCTATAACACATTTGCCTCCCTTCTAACCATGTTAGGAATGGCGCATGAAGCCTGCATGCCATATAGTTTTAATTAACCTAATTGATCGCAGTAGCTGTGCTGCCAACCACTGAAGTGTTGATAGGACTCCACCGGAACCTCAGCTAGTCTGTCATCATCTGGTCCCAAAATGTGGTTAAGATGATCCTCCCCTTTCAGAACTGTAGGTCTTTATGAAGTCTGAAATTCAAGCCAATGTGCAAAATGCTGAATTTGCTGTCATTTTCTACTTTTCAAGTGTTGCAAATGGTGACCTACTGGAGTGTCCTGGATATAATTCACATTAATGAAGTAGATTCTATATAGGCAGCATAAAATATACCATGGTTTCATTACCAGGCATCCATGGTCAACAAAGAGTTTAGTTACTCCTTCTGCCAGGAGCTTGTGTTTCAGAAAAAAATCAGTCAGAGGTAAGCCTTTACAAAACTAAACACTTGAGACGTGTTTTTCTGAGTGAGTTTCATAAGAGGTGGTTGTTCCTGGTGGCTAGATATGCCTGTTGCTTCATTACAACCTGATAACGTATTTTGTGGCCCACTCCTTGTTGAGGCATATTTCTTAATTTAGCACTGAGTCAAAGTGTTCATAACAAAGTGGAGCAAGACTTGGTAAACAGTTGTTTCATGGCTTCAAGGTTATTTTTTGAGATATCTTTTCTGCATTAAATATTTCAGAACCAATTTGGTTATCTGCTTGTCGCTTCTTTCTAAACCAAAGTAAAAGGCTCTAACACTCAGTTGTTCACTTTTCTAGGCCCAGGCTTCATTAATAGCATATATCTTCTCTATCTCTAGAATATCTCTTCCCCAGAAGAGTGGGAGGAATAATAATTCAAGATCCTATCTGAAAGTTATTTTTCTCTACTGTGCAGCCAGATTAATTCTGGGTCTCTACATGCTACTAGGACTGTCAGAGGAGAATGCCGAAAATGGCATTTCCTAAAGTATAAGGTGCATTGCTTATCCTGAGAAGGCACAATAGCTCATCTGGAAACACATCCCCAAACTGTGCGGTGTTGAGTGTGCTAAACTGGACCAGGCTGCAGGGCCACCCACATGCTCTTGCTCGACAGGGACCCAGATGCCTGCAGCTGTACCAGTTGGCTCATGTTATAGGAGGGTACTGGTGCGGCTAATTTAAATGTTACGTATGTTTTAAAAAACAATATTTGGGGGTAGCTAAGTGTTGTAGGATGCACTTGCAGAGATGCAATCCAGTGCCTCAACTTGAATATACTGTTGTGTGGTCTAAGAAAGCCACAAGGATGTCTCTCTGCATTCTCATTATACCCTCAGACTTTATAAATGTAATGTTTCTGTTATCCTGCCCGTGAATTAAAGGTGTGTGCTTTTCTGAACTGTTCACTTTCCAGTTTGTAAGATGTGTAAATTCAAAACAGTTATACTTTGGGAACTTAATTTCTCCTGTTTGTAAAAAGAGATCTGTGAACTCTTGTTTTCATACTGAGAACTCCTATCTTTAAGGTGCAATAAGTTGGGAGGGTTGCTTGTATGGCTAGTCACTCTTTAAGAATATTGCCTACTGAACTTTGCAGTCACTAAAAAAAAGGAACTACAGGTTCAGGGGTTTCAGTTAACAGCCTGATTTGTTGGCAACTGGCTTGATATTTAAAGGAAGCCAGTAATAATTTATCATTTGATGAAAATGTTCATGATTAGCCACTCTTTTTTTCAGAAAGCTCAACTTTAGATGGCTAACATGGTTCAAATAACATATATAATCAAATAAATTGTGGAGTTTTATATGGTTAAACTAAAGGAGTTCAGATTTTCCAAAACAATAAGATCAGAATTCATCTTGCCAAATGCAGGCATATAGGAGAAGGCACTTTCAGACGTGCGTATCCTTCTAAACAGCGTATTTCTCAGCACTGACTATAAATGGAGGTGGAGTTGACTAGCTCAGATTGAGAGATGTCTGTGGTCTAAAATGAAAAAACTTAACTGAGATGAATGCACCTTAAATAAGCAGAAAAGCATGAATGCACCTTAAATAAGCAGAAAAGATTTTGGGATGTCTTAGTTCATACAGAAGGTGATGTTAGACAGCACTGTAATGACTTAATGACAGGATTGTTAGATACAGTACAGTACAGTAATTTTTGTATTCAGAATATTATTTTCAGATTTTTGCTGCATATCTCAATACCTGTTAGTCATCTTAAAAGTGGTTTTGGTATCCATTATGCCTCTGAATCCCCCTACCAGTTTTATAATCACATTTGATTAATCATGTAAATATATTTTTTTTCTGTTCTCTGTGAATAAAATATACAAATACAGATTAAAAAACAGAGGGTAAGAGAAGGGCTGAAACTTACTATACAAAAAATATTCTCAGATTTATTAAAAAAGTAAAATAAACAATAGTTTTTTTCTCCTTCAACTGCAGCTATGAGAGATCTTACTTATAACAGTAATTAGTAAAAATATTTCAAGATAGAATTTTTCTGTTGAGTTTTTCAATCTCACATTAGTAGTAAGTATTTGAAACCTACATAAATAGAACATTTTTTGTTTCTAAGTATATTGTATGAATTTGTAAATTTTTTTAAAAGTTATTTAACAGCAGCAGAAGTTCTATGCAATGTTATTACATCCTTTCCCTTTGAACAAGTTATATGTCAAGAATTAGATAGAAAAAGAACTGCATTTTAAATGTATGCTTAATAGGAATCAGATTCGGTGTTATGAATAGGCAGATATTTACTTGCAAGGCAAATATCCAGATATAGAACAATGTGGCACCCAGAAGTTTAAAGTAATTGATGGTTTTGAAAATTCATGATACTGTTGGAGATCTGTCATTTTTTGTCATGTTTGTTAAAGTCGCACTGCGAGGCTCTTAATTGGAACTTGAAACCTCATTGAGCTAAGCAGCGTATGAATGTGTGAAAGTCTCATTTTAGATCTGTGAAGTGGATTAAAATGAGAAATATTTAGTTGGAGCTCCCAAGGACAATGATGGAGAGGCAAGATCAGACAGAAGAGATGAGAGAGCAGTCCAAAGGCAGATGTAAGCTCTATTGGTGCACGTGTCATTATCTCAAGCCAGCACAGAAATTACCTAAAAATAACATAGAAGATAAATAGAAGAAGGCTGAATTACTGTAGGCCCCAGAGAAGAAGTAGGTCTCTTAAAGGGACATCCTAAAGAGATAACGAGAAGTGGAAGGTGAGTGAGGAGAGGATAAAGTCATGACTGCTAAAGGAAGCTGTGGTTTTAAGGATATACAACTGACCGTATCCAAAGCAGCTAAATAAACCAGGACAAGCAGGCTACAAGTGTACCCATCAGTGTTGATCATGCAGCCACCTTTATGCATCTTGGTGAAGGTGACTGAGAGTTGTAGAGGCAGCAGCTGTTAAACTGAAAGAAATTTCTGTTAGAATTGATCATTTAGGTTTGCTGCTAATGGGCTGTACTGATGTGAGTGATGCTTACTACACGGCCATAAGTGTTCTTATTTATATGCATAACATAAATATCACATAGTACAATAGCTGTAAGACAATCCCGAGCATTTCCGGGGGATTATTGCACATCTCGGGTAGCTTAAGTCATCCGGCCTTTTGGCTTCATGTCTTAGAACACTACCCGAGACATGTAATAATCATCCAGAAATGCACTGCCTGTTGCAAATTACAGCTTAAACCAAAATATTCAGTACATTACACATATACCCAAAATATACAATTTAACCAGGTAATGCGATGTGCATGTTTAAAAAAAAAAAAAATCTAAATATGGAGAAGTTCAATATGCTGAAGAATTTACCTACCAATCCAGAACAGCTCCAGAAAGTCCTTGCTAGTTTGCAATGTCATTTGCATCTGCGTTGAATGATCTCATTACCGTCATCTTTGACCTTTCTCTCTTTTCCCTTCTTTTTGGCTTTGGTTATTTGGGTTCTGCATTGGATCCCTGAAGTGCCCCATATGCTTTGAGACACTCAAATACAGGATGTAATTATAGCAGTGAAGTGTAAAGAATGTCACAAATAGCATTCAAGACTGAACAGAGAAAATGGAAGGAAGAATAAATAATGACTAAAACTCTAGCACAATCACTATGATGTTTCTCTAAGTTATGCTTCCCAGGAAGAGGTTTTCCTGTAATAGAACTATATCTGATCTGAGTGTTCATATAAATACCTGTATTAAACTGTCTCAGTAGTAGGATTAAATATCATTATTTTTTCTTTTCCTGTCTTCTTTTACATGAGAGATGAAATAGGAGATCCTTGTTTACCTTCTCTCTACCTTTTTCTGCTATTCATCCACTCTAAACTCTGCCATCTGGGGCTGTTCTCTCATCCCGATGAACAGATTTCTCAGCGTAATGTTTTTATTGATCCTGTCTTTATCGGCCTTGTGACAGTTTGCTCTGAGTCAAGCAAAGCATTCCCCACTAGCTAGCGTTAAGGAGTTGTCGGCAGCCAGGCACACCTTATGTTGTTTCTTTTTCCCCAACCACCTTGTTTTTGTCAGATAAAATTGCAAGCAAAAAGCAAATTACAATGTTTTCCGATATTAACTGTAATATTATGTCTTCTTCCTTGTAGGCAGTTTAGCTCAGGCTGGCAGGCTGCCCATTCTAATGCACAAGGCCACTGCTTTTCTGGGAGGCTGTGTCAAATAAAGCCGTTAGCTTTTCTGAAAACAAAGGCTTTTTCCCCCCCCCCCCTCGTTAGTGGAACAAGACCTTATCAGCATGTAAACACAGCCTTCGTGGCAACACAAAGATACCTGTTTTGCCTCATATTTGACTTCCTCAATAAAGCGTATTTCTCGTGTGGATATTAAAATAATAGCTTTTAAGTTAGAAAGTATGCTCGCTTGCACTGCAATTATTAACTACTCAATTAGGACACTTTTCCAGCTATCTGGGCTGAGGTTTTCAGAGGAGCCTGGGGAGTTGACTGCATAAAGCTATGTCTGTACCGGGAGATTAACTGTGTCTGTGCTCTCTGACACTGAGGCTAACAACCATGGAATGGCCCGTGTCCATATTATTCAATTTTCTTATCCCCCAAAATAGGGTGGCCGTCTCCAAACCGCCTTCTGAGAATGGTTTCTGGCCCCCGCATACCTCTGAGCTGTGTCCCAGCATTGGGGAATAGTAGTTGCCCTGTGCCAAAAGCATTCCTGGGGCTAGTTGAGCAATTTAAGTGTAAAGGGGTTTTTTGAGAGTCCAGGAATATTCCCTGAGACTGTTTTAACTTGAGGTCAAGTCTTAGTGTCGTTGGCTGCTCTAAAGCTGAAGTCTTAAACCCCGGCCCTCAGAGCAGCCACACGCGCAGTCTTCATGGTGTTACCACATGCTGTTTGATCTACAAAAAAAGGTGCCTTCCACTCAGTAACTTTTTGTGGTCAATTGTGTTTTCACAAATAAGTAGTCCTTAACCATTAAAATAAAGAAAATGCAGTCATCCTTAAGAACTGCACAACTCTGTCATGATAGATCCCCTTCAACAGCATTCAGTATCTGATGCATCTTTTTATATGATGCTTATTAATAATAGTAATAATAAGAATATAATAGTCTCTCATTTTGTGGGCTTCACCATTACATAAGGTTGCCCTGTCTTACTGCACACTGCAGATACCACTACTGCTTAGCTCAGGGTTGTGTGTACTACCAATGTTGATGATGATGTTGTCAACTTGCTGCTGACAAGTAGAATACATACAAATATTTTTTTTTTCCATTTTATTTCCTGTAAGAATATAGTTTATTCTTTAATGCCATTGGGATGGTTGATCTCAAAGCATCCTTTGAGATCCTCTGATCAAACACTGTGTACTGTAACCGCTATTCTTGTGTACCCCGATGTGGTCTCTCTATTTGCTGTACGATCCCGATGGTTTTGTTGGGTTTTGATTCAGGCACTGGATATCTACTGTGTAGACTGGTAATGTTTTCACACAATCCGTCTGTGTTCTGTATAATGAAGTCATAGCACTTGCTGTGTGACATCAAAGCCTGTTGCTATGAGAATGACCGTAATCTAACAAACAATGATCACATTGTGTGTGTAAGCAGGGAAAAGAGAAGGCAAGTTATAAAGCAGAACCTTTTTTATTTACACAGCAATGTTTTAATAACCAGCAGATTTTGGGAAAAGGGCTGGAAAAACAGTAAAAAGATAAATGTACTTATGTTTCAATGTTGCAAATTTTTTTTAACTAGTACAAAAGCTCATTTCTGTGTATTAAAATAAAAAAATACCCTTGAATTTCAGGCACGATCCTGAGAGAGCGATTGGCATTCCCAATCAATGCTTGCTGGGATATTTTCTTCTTTTTTTTTTTTTTCCCTCCCAGTCCTTCTATGGTACTATTAATGCTAACCTCCTTAGCTGCACACTTGGAACAGCCCGGTGCGATAGCTTTACAACAAAGGGCTTCTGTGTATTTCAGGAGTCAGGATATAGCACTCTTCTGACAGAATATGCCCTGTAATGAAGGTGAAGCATAGACATTATTTATTCCAAATACAGGATCTTTCCATCTGCAAGTTTATAGAGGCTGAGAAATTGTTGAATTTGGAGATTTGCAAATACAAATTACAAGCTCGACTCTGAAAATATTCCCTCCTGGAAAACAAGTCCTATTCCTTCTTGTGAGCATTATCCTTATGCAGCATTAGATTGGTACAGAAGGTATTTCTAAGGTGGACAGCTTTGCTCATAAAGACACGGCACCACCCTCTCCTGGAACGAAGCAACTAAAACATTTTGATCCTGCGCTCGGGTACCTGGAGAGAACAGACTGTCACTTGTGTTGAATTACGTGGAATATTTTTTGTGTCTCTTAACCAGGTCCACTTTTTAGGCTGCAGCAGGTTAAAGTTAGAGCTGTGCAAACTTTGAGAAGCCTAAATCCAAATTAAGGCTGGCTCACTTCCAGAAATGGCTGGAGCTGGCAAATTTAAATCATTTCCAAGTTGGAGCTGTTTTTTTCTGGGTTTTATGTCATCACTTATGAGTTAAAACTGAGGAAAAACCTGGTTGCAACCGATTTAACCTCTTTTTGCCTCCTGCCTTGGTCTAGAGCCTTTTTTCCATATGTGTGACTTGTTTGTTGAGAACTAACCACTGATGGGATTATACAGTGTGTCGAGTCTCTGGAATTGCCCATGTAATAAAGCACGGGATTTTAAAGCTTTTATTTTCAACCTTTATAGAGCATCAATTGCTGAAGTATCTAGAAAAAAAGTGATTCTTAAAACATTTTCTATAAGAGAAATCATTTTTCCACTTTACTTTTTTATGCAATTCAGACATGAAATGACAATTTTAAAATTGACTGGTGTTGCCAACATATCGGGAGGCGTCATGCTTCTGGCTTAAGATCAGTAATAAATTAAAAGTTTCTTAGCACTTATGTTTTTTGTGGTAGGGTGATAATTTATATACATAATGAGTTTACAGGTGAAATCACTCTGAAGCTGCAAACCAGTGCCTAACTTTATGCGTGTGGATGTTTATTATGAACTGATCTGAGAGGTTCTGGAGAAGGGGGCCATGATCATATCATAGGAATCTGAGGAAACAGTTTACTTCAGTAAAATACAGGTACCTGGTTAGGACCTGACCTTTTGAAGAGCTGTCCAAACATTTACTCACTCTCACAACACCCTCATGAAGTAGAGGATAAATATTATCTCAATTTTATGGAACAAGAAGGTGAGCACCGAGAGAGTCTGGATTAAAACTCAGGAATTTGTGGCATGCAGTTTCTTGCTTAATCCTTTAGACCATGGTGTTTGGTTTGTCAATAGTCCCGTGCTTTATAAACTAGACAAAACCTTTAAAATACCAAGTAGTTTAGATAGGCAGGAGTTGCTCTTTGCATAAAACAGAGATGAAGCCATTTCGCATCATCATCATCATAGCCAAACTTGGTGAATTTTTTCCATATTTGTCTTAAAGGGAGGATTGCTCATGAAGGTGGTAGTGTATCAAACAAACCCCTTCTTCTGGAGGAAGGGGAGCCTGAAAAAAGGGATGGTATTTCTATGTTAAATGAAGTAGACCATCACTTCAGCCTTAATTTACCTACCAAAGCACATCATTAGGGAAGCAATGCTGTACATGTAATTATCTTGGTGAACGGTTCTATCGTGTTTGCATACAATGAGTTTACATTTGTTTTAAGCAGAATAGAATTCATAAAGCCTTTCTATCATTTATGGCAAGTCCTTGTGATGCTTTCTGTCACCCATCAGTTGAAACAAGGCTGAAAAGCACTGTAGAAATGACAAAGGCTACCACCATCATCTCTTCCAAACTGCAGTGGAACTGAAATGGTACAGGACAAGAGGGCAAATGTTGAGAATTGAAAAAATAGAAAAACAGAGCAGCATGAAATGTCAAACCACATTTTTAAGGCACTTTTTACTATATTTCCATAAATGCATGAGGGAATTATGTTGCAAATACTTGAAACTGTTTATTTTCATTTTTGGCTTGATTTTCTAGCATTGAAAAAACCATGTCTAATGATCTTGAGCATTCTTAAAGAAAAAAATTATATTTTACATAATGGTTTGCATGTGTGAGTTCCCTCTGGCAGGAGCACTATAATTAGCCTGTCGTCTCTCAGAGAAGAGACTATCTGTCTTAAAGATGCAACAGCGAGTCTTGGCTGCTAGAGCTAGGAGTAGAACATTGTGATTTTGTTAAAAGATAAACATTATCCCTTTTCACTTATTCGTCTTTCTCCTCTTCCTGCTCCTTTGGCTCAAAGCTAGCCTGGAGAAGCAAAGGACAGCTGAGCACAAACAGTTTTCTTCCTTCCTCATTCAACAAGCCATGGCGAAAGATCTTGGCTTCTTGACATCAATAACTTCGCTTCAACTCAACTTGGAACTATTTGGGCAGCCTTTCAAAAATAAAAAGGTACAATAAAAGGGGACTGAACTTCCTGGTTTACTCATAAAGTAGCAGATTCAGCTAAGGCACACTTCCCTTTGGGATTGTCCATATACTGCCCGGGAGAGTCATAGAATCATAGAATCATTTAGGTTGGAAATGACCTTTAAGATCATGAAGTCCAACTGTAAACCTAACACTGCCAAGTCCACCACTAAACCATGTCCCTGGGGACCACATCTACATGTCTTTTAAACACCTCCAGGGAGGGTGACTCAACCACTTCCCTGGGCAGCCTGTTCCAATGCTTGACAACCCTTTCAGTGAAGAAATTTTTCCTGATATCCAATCAATCTAAACCTCCCCTGCTGCAACTTGGGGCCATTTCCACTTTTCGTCTCACTTGTTACCTGGGAGAAGAGACCCACCCCCACCTCGCTACAACCTTCTTTCAGGTAGTTGTACAGAGCGATCAGGTCTCCCCTCAGCCTCCTTTTCTCCAGGCTAAACAACCCCAGTTCCCTCAGCCACTCCCCATAAGACTTGTGCTCCAGGCCTTTCACCAGTGAGTCGAGGATGTGGAATATTATTCCTTTGCACAACTTTATTGTAGCTATTAAAAGACAATCAACCAGAATAGGGTGGTGGCAGACAGTGTTGTGTGTTTCAGTCTTTTGCGGTCTTGTTACTAAAGGAGAGTAATTTTGGTAGAAAGGCTTTGCTGCTTTTGGGTAGCCATACGTGTCCTTGATCAGAGGAGGGGGAAGGAGAGAAGGAAAACTCAAAACCACCACAGAGTCAGAAAAATGTAACTGGTTTGAGCTGGCATAGCAGTGCTGGTGTGTGTTAACTCTTGGTATTATCATGCCTGAGGTTTCATTTCCAGCATCGACAAAGAAAGCTGTAATACAGGAGATGATCACATATGGCATCTTTCCAGGCCCAACTGGTTACATTTGCAGGGACTGGGTAAGAAGGTGAGGTTTTCAGTGGGGATAGAAGTATATTGAATTTCATTTTGAAGATTGTCATATATGTGTGCCATTCCATCAGAGAACATGCTGATATGCTGGTGAAAGCTAACTACAGTGGCAAGGACGTTTCTGCATGGATAATGATATATGGACCAGGTCCCTTGAACGTACCCATTGTCAAATTCTTTGACTTGTGCCATGTCCATTTATTCTTGAGCTTGCTTTGTGATCCTTCTGCTGTTGCTGTCCTTCTGCCCCTCTTCTCTCCCATATTGTGTAATTTGGCTGAACAGTATAATTTTCTTTTCTTACTCCTTATAACCTTCCCCTCTCCACCCCTCTTCTTTCCTGATAGTTTCCTTTGCCAAATAGTCAGAGATTTTCTCAATTCTGAGTTCCTATGTAAGCTGTAATTTTATTCTATTATGAGTGAGCACTGCTACTGCAGGCCTGGAACTGATTACTGTTTGCAGATATCCAGCATCACAAGCCAAAGAGTCAAAGACCAAAGAGACTTTTTGGAACCTTACAAGGTTTTCAAAATCACCTTGTTATCCTTTTCAGATTTCCCCCTTTTGCTGGGAATTTCTTTTTTCTTTCAGTTGTATCCAGAATTCAAAAACCAAGTTTATCTTTTGAAAAGTTCTTGTAGATATTGGTTACCTTCACAAACAGTCCAAAACCTAAAAATCTCATTTTAAATTAGCACCTATTTCCAGTCTTGGACATCCCCAAAAGTCATTGATTTTAGCAGTAGGAACTCTGTCTACTCTTTTCTGCAGTGTATTTCAGACTTCTGGATAGGCAGACTTTTGCTGGGAGGCTAAGAGCAAAGCTTTTGTGTGTTTTATGTTGGTACTTGGCCCGGTTGGAACAAATATTTTCATTGTTTTTGTAGTATTTCAGTACTTTAGTTCTTCACCCCAGAAAGGAGAAATCACAAAACTAAAAGAAATAAAATAAAAAAAATCAATCTCTTGGAAGGTTGAAAAAATTAGAGGCAAAAAGAGGTGTTTGGGGTTTTTTTATGGAAACACTAAAGAGAGGTTTATGCTCTTCTGAAAGTGCATGCTGAAATTTCTAGTGACTGTTTTTCCCTTTATAAGAGTTATACACTACTATTGTGTTCAGAAAAGATGGGATAATTAGGAATTGTGATATAGAAGAGGTCATACTGGACAATCTGCTAGCTCTTCTGCCTTGCAACTCCTGGAAATGAATACTTACAGGAAATGTGATTTGAAAGATGGAGAAAACCATGGTGAACTACGACTGAAATACTTCTTACTTCTGCTGTATCAGTCACTTCCCTAAAGATCACTCTAATAAATCTTGGTTTGCCATGATCACGCCTGCATTGACCTTTATACTCTCCAGGAAGTTTCCTCAACAAAAATAAAAATATTTTGACCATCAATATAGCCATATTCTTGCTGCTCTTTGCTCATTTCTTGGTAGTTTCTGTCCCACACAGAAACACCTATTTCTGAGAATGGCACTGCTGGTCTGGCAGCCACAAAAAAACAACTTTCTTATGTGGTCTTGTATGGAATTGTATGTCTCATGTTAAGTCTCCTTTAGCATAAAATGCTTAATTGACCTGTATCTCTGAACTGGGTAAATGGATGCAAGTTCTGAAGATGTATTCCTATTCTTCTTCCTTTGGACTGTATAGTGAAGGTCATTGACAGGAAACAAAGAATTAAAACAACTATCCCAGTTGTCTCTGAAATTTTGTGGAAAAGCCATTTCTGAATCTTGAATTCTGTTACTTACTAGGTCAGATTTGTTGCCCTTTTTCCATGTCAGTGTCTCCCCTTATCTCTTCCTGTCAGTTCTCCTAGAAGCCCTTGTTTCTGACTTGTTCTTTTCAGGATGAGCCAGGTGAATTAGTCTACAATATTTATTATTTCCTAAACATAGGGATACCACTGAAAAAAGGAAATCTATTGGCTGTATTACCTTCTGATCACTGCCATTGTTCTTCAGATTATCGATTAATACCTAGCTATTGTTCAACTAAATTAATTCCTCCAATTACTCTTCTCCTGAAATGATTTGCTAAGTCTTGATTTTCTATTCCATGAGGTTCTTTAAAGTCAGGGGGAATTAGGCTGTGAGCGCTTTGCAAGTAGTACAAATAGGACCAGATGTGTAGAAGACAAGTGGTTGGTGCTGACCCGACATGCACACAAGGAGCATTTCAGAGGGGTTTACTTTCACTCTAGCACTAGGTCTAGGCTGGCCCTGTTGACTGAATGCCTGTTAGTGGTTGGAGTGCATCTTTTGATTTGGTTTTATCCAAAAAGAGTCCAGTTAGTGTGCTCTGAAATCACGCCATGGTGCAAACCGATGTGCAGTAAGTGGGGATGAATGGGAGATTTATTTCAAAACCGCACCCCTTATCCAAACTAAAATGCTTCCATAGATGTATCCTTTAGTACCTGATTCAGACATCTCAGTAAATCCAGTAATGGGCTTATCTGGATCAGCTGGTGCTTAAATATTTCTGTGCATGTGGCCAAAAGGCTTCTTAATGTCACAACTGGACATGTTCTTTTCACATTGTTACCATTATTGTGGAGACAGTCATAATTGCTGTTCTTGTAACTTGTATTTATGTAGAAAAGTAAAACCAGAGAAATTCAAGTTAGAAATAAGGCACAAGGAGATTAACAGTGGAACAAACTACCAAGTGAAGTTCTGCATTGTCTAGTTCTTGATGACTCCAAATGGAGGTCAAATGAATTTCTGGAAAATATGCTTTTGTTAAACTGGTTACTGGCCCAAAGTAGGGGCAACTGGCTGAAATTCTGTGGTCTGTGGTACACAGGAGGTCAGACTAGATGATCTAATTTTCCCTTCTGGCTTTAAACTGTATGAATATGAGCAATTTCCCTGATTACAGGACACTTCTGGCCATTGAAAACTGCAGGATCGAGCTGTCAGTTACCAGTAGAGATCATCTGCTATTCTGCTGTCAAGAAATTAATTTTAGGATATGACATTGTAGTATCATGGTTTATGATACAAAGAACTTTGTGTAAGCAAGGAAAAAAAAAACCACCTCCTATAGCATGATTTAGATTATGGCATCTGTGTATTGTAAACTTAGCCTTTGGTATTGCTTATCACAATTCAGATTCAAAATCAGAGCTGAAATAGGACTTTGTTTTGGAGTTTCAGTGCCAGGAAGGTTAACGGGTTATTGACAGCTTTAGGAATGAAATGTCGGGCAGGAAATTAGAGCAAACATGTATCATGAGCCAACACACAGCATGGCTGGTTTTAATAGACACAGCAGATCTTCTGTAGTAACGCCTCCATTAATAGTGCAGTTATCACTGTTTCCAGATGGCATGATCATAAACACACAGAGCTTTTGCAGGGACCTATAATTTATCCTTGATCCCTTCCTCCTCTGGATTCACCCAGAAGGAAGGCAAGTGGTACCACAGCCCACCCCAACTGTTTTCTTTTTTTTGCCAGGAAGTGTGGGGTGGGGGCGGGATTGCATCTGGGGTTCTGTGGAGCCCACCAACAGAGACTGCTCCGAGCCTTTACTGAACGAGAACATCCACTGCCGTTCTTAGCTGCTTCCTTCTCACTTCACTGTTTCACTTGTACTGGGCTGGTCCATGCCCCATATTAGAAGGTAGGTTGCCACTCCTTTGCACCTATTTTAGACCCTCAATCTGACTCTTCGTTTTTTCTTTTTTTCTTTAAATCAACATTTTATTAACTAAGTACACATCTGTTCTCAATGAGTTTCACTCAACCGCTGCAAAGTCATCATTACAGATAACAACTTGGAAAATTAAGAAATGGGACATGTTTTTAACTGTATTCTTGACAAAGCATATTCCTTGAAAAATTGATAAAGTGCTCTAGTCTTCACAGTGAGTATGGGTTTGAACACATTTGGGAAGTAGAAAAATAAGGGGTGTCTCCTAAAGAAGAAAACTGCAGCAAAAATATGTTTTTCTCTTCCTATCTACTAATATAAAGATGCAGCACTGTGAAAAAGCAAGTCTCAAAATATACTGAAATGATACACTGTTCTTTCAGAAATCACAGATCTTAATGTTTCCAGGAAGTAGGAGATACAGATGGCAATTTTAAAAAATTTCCTCATTGTAAATGCATTAAGAAATTTTACACTTCTCAGTTTGGATCCCTGCGTTACCTAAGCAAGTGTATATGTGAAAAGAGGTATCAGCTTTTGGCTTTTGGTTGTACAAAAAGGAACAACATGCATTACCAGTGTATTTCCTTGCCATGTCTGTCTTACACGTTTTGGAGGAAGGAGTGGGAAAAGAACAAAGGATCCAGCTTCTACTAAGCTCTGTTTGCTTTTGAGCTGTTTGGGTATTTCAAAAGCCAACTCTGGTGCCTTAAGTCTTGCTTTCATCAAGAAGATGGTAATTCAAAATAGTTAGCTGAATTTTTGGTTAGTATAGCCACAGGTCTCTTCATATGTTGCTTTTTGGTATTTGTAAGTAAACACATTTATAGAATATTTCAGTTATTTTGACTTTGCCTTTCACCTCTTTGACCTAGAAAATCTAGAGTGCTTTAATAACCAGTGTCCTTATTAGAAACTTATTATGTGGCTCTTTTTGGAAAGGCAAGTTGAATATGTGGCATAGTGTAAGGAATTTTGATGTAAATTGTTTAGAGACGCTGTTGCTTGGCAAACCTTTTCTGAACAGGCTACATGGTAACTGAGAAATTGGAAGTCTTGGGGCTGGACTGGATAATGGACAATAGATGCTTTCACTTCTGTTGCCAGTTCAAATCCAATCTGTCAGATTGAAAATTGTTCCCTTTCCATACTGGGCAAGTGGCCTGTGAATAATTAGTTGGTTGACTCTGCCTGATGCCTGATTACAATTTGCCCACAAGGCAAAAATGCCACCCCATTTGGCACCCTGGCTGGTCGCTTCAAAAGCCAAAGCTGAATCAGCAGCCGTCTTTGCTGTTCTCTTCCGGATCAGGACCAAGGTATTTTATTGTGTAGTGTGGACATGCTTATATCTTGTTGTCCCCAGTTTTGTTCTCTGTAACACCTGTCATAAGTACTACATGGAACATAGCAAAAAAGGGTTGTTTCCTTGGGGATGGATGAATTTCATCCCCTTACAGAGGGCCAGGATCAATGGTTCACCCCATCAACAGCTCCCTTTGAGGAATAAATATCAGCCCAAAACACACTCTGCTCCACAATATCTCTGCATTTGCTAAGAGCTATGTGAGACTTAGTCATGCATTTTCAGTTGACTCATGCCCAGCTAAAGACAAAGGGAGAAAATATTACAGCAATTAAGTGACACCAATTTATCAAGGAAAAATAGAAGCTTACTAGAAATGACAGCTTGCAAGTTCATCCAGTCTCAAAGCAGGGCAAATCTAGGGGCCACCATCTCCGGGACAGAAGCCCCAGCCTTTCACAAGGGGAATATTTCCACAAAGGTGAAGTGGTTTTGAGCAATTTCTTCAGTGGACTAGGCACAAGCATGCTTCTCTTTGACAGAAAGGTGGCATGTGTCCTTTTTTTTTCCCTCTCCCTCTTGCTTTGTTTTCCTTAAGCAAACTGAATAATTACAGGCAAAAGAAAGAAAACTGCATGATTCATTTATATTTAATATCTAAGATTGAACTTTAGCTTGTGGGAAGTATGAAAACTCCCTCAAGCTTTTAAGGGCTCTGTGCCCGGGTGCCAGCTGCTGGCTACTCCATTTTGGCATTTATGATTCTCCTGCCTCTATACACAAACACTGAATTTCTCTTGCATGCCCAGTGCCCCCTTTGGTGTTGCCAAAACTCTTCTTCTGTCCTACAGCTATCATAAGCAGTAGATCCAGTTTTCTATAATTTCCACAACAACTGCTAATAGAGTTGTAGAGCCAAAAGCTGGTTGGGAGAGAATGGAGTAAGTTTTGGATGGAAATATATCAAGACAGAGAAGCCCTTTACTCCTTTACAGAGGAGATGATGTCAGGAAGAGACAACGACCTGCAGAAATAAGGTTGGAAAGAAAAACAGCAGAGAGAGAGAGAGAGAGAGATGCTGGGCATAAGTGGGTGATGACTTACGGAAAGATGGGAGAGTGGGCTAGGAAGCAAGGGGTGGATAAGCTGAACTGAGGGACAAAGAGATAAACAGAAGGAAAGATTTAAATAAGGTTAAAGAGAATAGAGTTGGTAATAAAGAATTAGAAAAAATGCTGTCATGAGGAACAGAAAAAGGTGAACAGGAAAATATGTTGAAAGAAGAAAATGAAAAGCTTTCAGGTTATTGGGGAATATCTTGTGGATTCTAAGAAATTACTTAATGGTGGTACACATTTTAGAAAACTGAGAAGGAAATAAGAATGAAAAAGCAAAGAAGAAATGTTTAAGTAGATATTATTTAAGGTTTATTTCTGAGCCTACTTAAAGTTTTAGCCATATAGTTTCTGGTGAAATAGCTAAGATCACTAGTTGGCTTTCAAAATCTCCACATTAGAGTTTATTTTGTAGTAATGTTAGAGATTATATTACTATTATGCAATAATATATAATAACTAATGGCAAAACATACAAGCTAGTATCTATATATGTTAAAAATATTGGCCAGCATGAAGAAACATAATGGTCCAGTTACAAATTAAATATAGACTAACAGAGATGGTTCCATACCTTGTCTAAAACCAAAAGCGTAGGGAAATCGGCAAAAAAGGATTATTTTTTTAATACAAATTCGGTGTTTGTTTGGGTTCTTTATTATTCTAAAGTTTAATGCTTTTGAGAGAAGATAATTATGTGTTTTGGGAAAGGAGTGGTTGAGATGAGGAAATGCCTCCATTACAAATTGAACTTTCAGAAAGTCACACCTGCATTCAAGACTCAAGTGTTAGAATAGCTCCAGCATCCAAGAAAATATCGGGATTTATGAAAGGACTAAACATCCTGAGTACACCTCGGGTTATGGACTCTTTTGAATCAGACTTTAAGCAGACAAAATGGTGCTCTGGAGCTCTAAGATCTTTTGAGAACGCAATTCCCATTACAGGTGCTGAACATTTGGAAATGCAACTCTGCTTTTTTAAAAGTCCAGTAGTGCTTCTAAGTCCATATTAATTATAGCTGTTACTATCTATCGATAGGAGCAACACAAAATACGGGGCAACAGATCAATTCTTCACCCAAAGGCTATCTGTTATAAAGGCATGCCTGTGATCCTGTGTATATGACTATGTACCAATGTCTAAAATAGGTCTTATCCCCATTGAGGTGCCTCAGATTCTTCTCCCCCTAAAATCATGATCTTGTGTGAGAGAGAATTTTCCTTTCGACCCATAAGGATTTGAGGGAGAAGGTGTTGAACCCACCAGCTGATGCAGCATGATAATCTGCAGTAATCTCTTACTAATTTAATCTATTTTTTCAATTTCATCATCTTAGCATCTGAAGCCTAGTCTGGCTTCTCTTGACCACTCACCCCAGAGTATTTGTGTGGTGCACTGGTAAAGTGGGAGGCTGTAGAGTCAAGATCCTCATGGGCTACAATGGTGCGTACTCCTGCCCTCTGCAATGAAAATCAGCTTGTTCGTTTACAGCGCATGCTGATGGAGGCTTCTGTGCAGTATCATTTACAGCCGTGTTGTCTTTGTTGATGCCTTCTACGATGTGAGAACACTGTTGAGTGGAGGGGGAAGGGGCCGACCTTCCACTTACCATATGGAAAACATCTGTAACGGGCAACATAGCTCTTTCTAAAGAAATGTGTTGCTGTTTCATAGTTTCTTCAAAGTGTTGCACAGACAAAAGGTATCAACTTGAATTTTTACCAGGGTTGACTGTCCCAGCATCTAGAGCCATTTACCGTAATACCAAAGTATTCTTTTATACGAGACAGGCAGTAATGTTTTACACTGTCTCACACAAAAAGAATGTAACATCAACTGGAAAAGTATAGAGTAGTCAAAGTCCTCCAAAAATAAAACAAAAGAAACAATATCATGCCCTTTTATTGTGGCCCCTTAACTCTAGTCCTCTGAGAACAGCACTGATTGATGTCGGTGATGCAACCTAAAAATTAATGTCAATTACCCAAAACAAAATGCACATAAGTGATGTTAAGGGTCTGATTTCAGTCCACAAAAGCCAGGAAATTCAGAGCTACTGGAGAGCTGAAAACCTGGATTTGACATTCCCATTTTACCAGCAGCCATTCTGCTGGAGGGAAGAGGAGAAACAAAGAAAAAGGGAGTTACAATAAATAATGTGACTGAGACAACATGCTGTCTCTGCAGAAGTCTGGATCCGCTGGGTCCCATTAGCTTTAAGACCAGGAACTGCAATGTGTTCTAGGTTTGGGGCTCAGTAATTCCCCTACCACCTTTCTGCTTTTTTTAATATAAACTCCTTATTGCTTTAGTAACAATAACGTTTAATGAGACCTAACTAACTCTTCATTTACAGTAATTGTTTACTGTTCTTGTATTTCCAGCCATCGGAAGTAGGGGTGTTGCTGTCAGCATGATTAGCGCATGTTATGTATTTGATGCAATAATTGCGCATCCGAATGGGATCAACCCCATACTCTTTGATAAATGAACATGCAGTAATCGAGCTGTTCTGGTGTCAGCATGCACACAAATCAAAATGTTCTAACATCAAAGAAGTACTTATAAAAAAACTTTCATACAGGATTTAAATATTCCTCAATGTTATTAAAAAAATATGGGCTGCGATATCATGAAAAGCCCTTGATGGAGTTGCAAGCGGGTAATCCATCTCCCTATTCGTAAGCCTATATTTAAAGACTGAACAATGGCAATCAGCCAGAAGAATCTCATGGCCTGGCCAGTTGGTTTTCAGACAAGTATCAATTTCATAGATATGCATATAAATGTATGTATTCTGTAAAACTGGGTACAAAAGAAAAAGATGAGATGTGATACTGAAGAAGAGAGAGTTTGATGTGATGGGTCAGACTGTTGAGATATTGTTAGTCTGTCCTAGCATTTCAAAATAAGTTTCATTTAAGTAAAGTGTGCCATAGCAAGTAATGTGTATAAGTGGGTCTATGGAGAGGGAGTACAGTATGACAGTTCAGAGAGTTAATTCATTTTCTTCGCAAAGTAAATATTATCGCCCCCTCCACAGACCACTCAATCAGAACTGACCAAAAGGAATTTTTAGTCAATTCTAGGAAGGACATTTTGGAATTCTGCTATTCTCAGCAACCATCCAGTGTCTCTGGGGTGGCCCATTTTGCCAAGATGTTAGGCAGGTAAGGAATAGACAGACAGAAATTTGGAAAGATTATAGATAACTTGAGCCACACGTTAGAGGGACTAGAAGTCCATCGTGCCTTGTGAACCAGCTTTTCCAACATATGAATGTGGATATAATGTCATTTTAAAAGTATAATGTAAAAAAAAAAAAAAAAGCCTGGCCTTCCTTGGGATCCCAGGTTTCTTGGTACATCCTTGCAGCTCATAACTTGCCAGAAGTTCTTTGATGGTGCAACGAGGGTTCTTTTCTGTACAGGCTGCCTTATGTGGGAGCCTGCAAGGCTTTGAGCAGTCTTCGCATGCTGGCCAATGTACCATTAGCACTGTTAGTGCTCATTAGACCCCTGTCTAAATAGGTGAAGGAGTCTGTCTGTCCTGCAGGTAGCTGCTGTTAGGAAATGCTGAGGAGAGTCCCAGGTCCTGGGGCAGCAGGACCAGTGCTGTAGCATGAGTGGTGAGGAGGAGGAGACTGCCTGCTTTACATGTCCCCACTTGCTCGTTTATAAATGAAGCCACCCACAGTCGAGCTGCTCATATGCTCAGCGTGTTTCAGCATTGAGATCCTAATTGTAGGCTGTCAGGAGATAGTGAGCAGGGCCACTATCACACAGACCAAGTCAGGGGATCTGGTATTGTTCACAGATGACCAGATCATTCCTGTCATCAATTTTTTTCCTTCTCTTATTTGCTTTGTATATACTGAAGAAATCTGTTCTTCATACTACTTTCTTTTCCACATCCTCATGCTTAGATCTGGCTTGAATGGGGTAAATGTGTCATTAGTTTGACATGGCTGGCCAATACTAAATGGGTTGTTACTTAAGGGAGGAGCATCTTTCTGTGATTATCACCAATTTCAAGTAAATTGTTAACTGTTCAAAGGAATTAACTGCTCTGCGTTATATTTTTTGCAGGCATATTGCATTCTTTGCAATTAAATTCTTTGCAATTAAAGAATAACTTTTAATTCCCTGAATTATAAATACTTCCCGTCATCAAAAATCAAATAACTGTATCAATATATGCCTGGATTAAAGTTCAAATTAGGGATGGAGCTTTCTTTTGAAGGATAAGGGCATTTGGCTTTCATACTTAATGGACCATTTTTTAAGTTTGTATTAGATCCTGGTCTTCAGACTTTCAGGAAGGACCAGAAAACCTGTTTTGATCCATGGCTATTTCTAATATAAATGTCATAAAGCATGGTAGTGCATAATAATTTATTCTGCTGCTAAAGTATTGTTTTAACTGGTTAAACTGCCTCAGCACTTGGATTTTTTCTCCAGCGTGTTGCAGAAATACACATGAAAGATCGATTGGATGCCATTCTGCAGCCTAATCCTAGGTAATTTATTCAGTTTTACCTGAGAGAAAGGTCCAAATATATGTTGTTCTGGTTTTAATCAGTCCAACTACAATTGATTCAACTTTTGCCTGAATAAGGAGTGAGTAGAAACTGAGCAAGAGCCTCAAGATTTGGCTCTTATTCATTAACCTCAGGGCAGACTTCATTTTGTATGATTTTTAAGCTATTAAAATGTTGGTTGGCTTCCATTTGAGCTCAAATTCCTAATATCACCAAATAATTATGTGTAGATGATGAAATGAAAAAACAGGCATGTAGTCTCAAAACGCGCATTTCAGTCTGGGTGGCTGAAATGGCTCATAACATTCAATGCATGAAAATGGGGTGGATTGAATAAATTAGCAGAATCACAAAAGGAAACCACTATAGGAAATAGTTTTACACGTGTAATCACTGAAATACTCTAGTGAATGTGTCAATCTGTACTAAATAAATATATTTGTTTATAGACATGCTCTGTATTAGCTTCCACTCTTTCACAGCACTTTGCCAAACAAAATCCCACTAGAAGTAGGATGTTCGCACCCGAGCAGGAGTTTCTTGGATAAATATTTTTTCTATATTGAGACCAAAACCACTTCTACAAATTTCAGACTTTGATTGAAATAGTATATTTCTTTTTCTTTTTTTTTTTTCTTTTTTTTTCTTCCCATCTCCTCCACTGGCAACCACTGATGCATTACCTTAATTCCTCTTACCTCCCACCGCTCCGGTGAGCAGGCGTCCCGCTGCAGACAGAGTGCATCAGTCAGTAAGGAGCACGGCTAGAAGTGGCCGCACCCGAATACCGCCACCAGCAAAGGGCCTGGGAGCCTGAGAAAATTTCTCTGTTTACAGACTGACTCTCTGCCCTGCGTTGTTGGTTGGGTCTCATTTCCCCGGTGAAATGCTCCATTGAATCAAAGGGAGAATAGAGATGCTATGCCCTCTGCAGAGAGCATTCACAGGATGTTTTCAGGGGGTGGGGGAAGAGAAGTATGTTGCAAAATGTCGTTAGATGCTCCTTTTCATTACAATTTCAGCAGTTCTAAGAAAAGAATCTAGGTGAACAGTCTTGTTTTGCCCAAATAATTTAATTTATTTCAAAGTAATACCCGCTCCTCTTATTCAATAACTGCCAATTTCAGCATCCATTTCTGTACATCTGGTATTTTAGCCATTACAATGGAAGATATAATGTAATGAAAATAATAATTATGGAATAGCATACAGTGTTTTCAAAACGCCATGTATTAGCTCTGTAATCAAGCAATCCTCAAAAAAGGTTTTTAGTGAGTGATAGTATTTCTGTTTCAAAGGCAGGGGAAATTGAAACACAGAGACATTAAGTGGTTTGTCTGAGGCCACACAGCAAGTAAGTGTCAGAGCTGGGAGCAGAGCCCAGCCCTGGCTCCTGCCCTTGTACTCAGATGACTGTACCACACCATATTCTTTCCAAATAAATTTGCTAAAAATCATATGCTGAGCTCGTGAGCAGTAGTGACATGGAGGGTGAATTTAACCTCTTCTGTCACTTCCTACAGAAAAAAACTGAGCCTCTGCAACAGTAGAAGGAAACCTTAAAAAGTCAAGAAATGCCATCCTCGGGGAGAGGGAGCCATCCAGGTTATGTCATGCTGAATTGCTCTCAGGTTGAAGGAGTTTTTATTATTAGTGGTATACTTTCACATGGGAGTGCCGTGACTGTGCAGTGCCCTGAGTCATAAACCAGAGGTTTCAGTATCTAACCATACCTAAAGTCTTTTCTTTGTATGTCTCAAGGCTTCTAGCTTTAACTTCATTCTCAGACATAATAAAGTTGCCCGCATACATTATTGCTGCTGTACAGCTAAAGCAGCAAGTTGAGACACATCAGAAGAGGAGACGTTGGCCTCTGAGCAACTCAAAGCGTTTTGACCAGTTTGACATAACGTGGTAAAATTGTTAGTGAACTAATTGCGATGCTTATGAGGAGATCAGGAATACTCGGGAACCACTGCATTTCCATTGCGGTGGGGGGATTGAGCTTTCCGAGTTGCGCTGGGGTCCAACAGGTCGTATCCATCGAGGTCTGGTGCCTCGCGGAGACCTGCTGTGTGCTTTGCCAGTAGTAAGTCATGGGCAGACAGTTATGGGCTATTAGACCCACGGCAATAATAACTTGCTGGATTTTGGCTTGCTCCACAGGAGAAGCAGCTTGCTCCCTCAGTCCAGGGAAGGGTGGTGATGGAGCCCAGCTACAGGTTTTGCAGCCTGGGAGAAGGAATTTCTCTCTCTGACTGTGGACGGAGAGCAGTGTGTGGTTGAAGTAGGGCTCAGAAGAGGAATTTCTATGTGTGCTAAGCAGCGTCGCCTTTTCTCTGACAATTAAAAGGGATTTCTTGCTCTCAGACAAATAAAGCCTATTAAAGCTGGTGGCAGTGATGGGAAGAACTTTGTGAAAATATGTTTGTTTTGCGAAGCTGGCTGCCAAGTATTGTTTTATAGTTCCATTTTTTTCCTTCTTTCTCCACTGTTTACAGTACCCTCTGAGAAACTTGAAATGATCTCTCCCTACCAATTTTGTTCTTTTTTGCTTTTGGCAGACATTGGTACCCCACTCCCACACCCCAGTTCTTGCTGCAACAGAAGCCATGATCCTTTTGCCTTGTTTTTCTTTCTTATAATACCAGCCCAGCCCTGAGAACAGCGTTTGCTAGTTAACTGCAGCATTGCAAATTTGGCCAAATGAGCTGAAGGACAGCCATACAAGCCCTACATTTTGTTCTCCTTCCACTGGTGGTATTGCATGAGGTGTCTGAAAAATACATTTGGTCCTTGTTTTTCAGAGATCCTATATTTCCATCAGCCTTGGGAATGTCATTATTCCCAGTAGCAGAGAGCAACAATAAAAAAGTTGGGTAGCTGAGATCTAGACTATGTTCTTTAACAGACTTGGATGATATATCTTGGATATATCCTGTTCCTGGACACAGCAACACAGTTTTATGTGATTATTGAAAAGGTTTACGCCGCTGGCAGAGGAAAGGTAAACCAAAGCCCAGAACTGACTTCGCTGGAAAGCTTTTTGTTACAAGCTGTTGAAGGGTGGTTTACTGAAGCAGTGCTTTTATCAGTGCGTGATGTTCGTGGTTGCCTACGTGAAGTGTGCTGTTGATCTCGCCCCCCCCCGCCTCCTGGAGGTCAGGTTCTCATGGTGGGGAAGCCGCGGCTGTCGCTGGTGTCTCACTGGATGGCTGAAGACTCAGGGAACAGACCTGAGGAATAAAGTTGTTTTGCTGGCGTTTCTTACACCTAACTGCCGTTTCTCGAGGGCTAGCTTAAGAACAAATGTGGTTGTTCTTCCAGAGGGACCATTACTGTATGGATAAATGGATGCTGTAGCTTTCAGCACATCGGTCTGGCCCCATAGTAAATGAAATCCGTGAGACTTCATGAATACAGCAGGGCAGATCATCTAGAGCATCATACAAGTTCGTAATCTACTAAACCTGGGTGTTCATAGATATATATTTGGGATTTGTTATTCATTATTGACCATGTACTAGATATTATATACATAAAACGTTCCCTCACCCTCTGAGTAATATCAGACATCTGTGCTTTGGCTACTGATTAAAGATGGGTTTGTAGAATTAGAGCCTTCAGTGCTATTGTTTTAAATTGGAGAGAGAATTATCCATTATATTTCTTTTGTAACGTGTATGAACTTTTAATAAGGAGACTTTATATCCACACAAATTTATTTAAACTTAAACAGAAGCAACTAATTCCAACCAACACATGGATTTTCTTTTTTAAACAACGTTGCTTATATTTTGACTCCTAAACTAATTATTATTTTAATCTCTAAATAAGATGACACTTCTTTGCATGTGGTTTGTCTATGCAGGCTGGGAAAAATTAGAGGAGTAACCTTTTAATCATAGGGGTTCTAATGTAGATGTTTTTATGTACAAAGAGCTATGAATCTGTCCAGGAAGACTTGTTTGATATTATGGTGGGCTAATGAAATTTCAAAGTTAACATTCCCCAAATAAAATGGAAAGAAGACACAGGGAGAAAAGGAGCAGATTTAAAATTAGAGAATCTTTGTGGTTTATGGGTTCCAGGTTATTTGGAATGGAATGAAAGTTAATGCTACATCCTTTTTTCCATCCTGCCAGCCAGTGTCTGATCCAAGAATGTCTCTTATTTAAAGGGCAGGGCTCCCTCCACTGTTCTTAAATAAAGGCTTTCACTGTCTGAGATCCAATCCTCCCTGATTTTCACAGTAACATTGTAAGACTGCATGAAGAGAATTAGTTAATGAAAAGAAGTTTTGCATATGATTCCCCTATCATAAGCCTGTTCAAGTCATATGGTTCGATTTACATTTATGCAAATATAGGAGAATAGAGTAAAATTACCAAAGGAGGAAAGGACCGTGGCATGTCACAAACAAGATGTGCCTATTTGTATTTATGTTTGCTAATGAAGTTCAGCCAGGACTTGCTCTTTGATTTTGATGTCTCTGTCTGCCATTCCACTTTATGCATTGTAATTAAACCAGTTGCCCACACACATAAAAGAGGACACCAAGAAAGGCAGACTTGAAGTTCTAAAAATGCTATTCTGTAACTTGCTTATACGGGACCTCTAATTCAGGATTTATCATTTTTAAGTGATACAACAGACCTGTGGTATGACATTGTGCCTTAGCTTTAATGTAAGCAGAACTGCAGACTTAAACCAGTGGAGGATTTGGCCCAATAAACTTTAGTGTCTGGGTTGCCCACTGGAGATGTTTTACCCTAGACTTTCCAAATTTTATCCCAAATAAGAATTAAATATCAGCCCACTCAAAAATCACAGCTGTTTCTTTTCCTTGCCAAAATTATTCTTTCTCATCATGCTACAGCTGTGAAATTATGCGCTGGTGTAAATTGTTAACTGGGAACCATTTCTAATGAAGGTGCCTGTTCAGAAGTCTTAGTTTCTAACCTGATATGTTACCTAATTGAGGAGTACTCACATCTTCAGGTTTGGCTGGGACTTGTTTTTGTAAATCACAGCTTCAGTATATTTTGTGGTAATAAACACATGTTTATCTGCCCCTAAATTGGTCATATGAACTCTTCAGTAAACTATTTCATGTAACCTACTGTACTGTGGGCACAGGAGTTTTGCTGCCCTCTTCATGGGGTGGTTCTTGGTGGTCCTTCATAATACGCTACCTCAGGCTACTACTACAGGAGAGACATGGGATGAAAAAAGAGAGTAGAAAATGGATGATGTTTCATGAAATTTGAGGAGTTACTTGACCATGGGTTCTTGTTCCAGGTTGCCTTTTTAGGCTGTTAGTTTTCCCTTCTTTCACCAAACTAAAGGCAAAGCTTGGTCTTGTTTTTAGGTGACTTGACAGCAGTGAACACTGCTCATCCTTTCTGCTTCATTGTACCTCCTTTCAGACTGTTGGAAAAAAACCCTACCTTCATTTATTAAATAATGATAGCATTCCCAGAGGAGCTCTTTAGATCAGAATCCAATGTGCTTTGATTAGTTGAAGGAGCAGCATTTTGAAGGCAAACAGAGGATGCCTGAGAAGCCATGAGAAGGTTCTTCACATGGTGCCTACATGGGCTGGGTCAGGACTGGGAAGTAGAGGACTAAGCAGCAAAATCAGCATGCCTCTCCCCTAAATGGGAGCAAGTGGCAAGAGTGGACTGGGCAAGATGAAGGTAATTTTTCTGCTTTCACTTTGGTCCAGCCTGCTTGGCCTCTGGTTGCGGATAGCAGCAATCTATCCTTTCACCTTTAACGAGGTCAGAGAAAGGGATGCAAAATATTTTCATATAATAGCAAGGAGCAAGAAGAATTTCTGTGAGAGCTAGATTGGCCAAATCAGGTTATAGCAACTTTTCTGAGCATGGAATCCATTCTGGGAAGGTGAACTGTGTAATTTGTGCCAAGCTAGGTGATTTCCCCTGTCTAAAAGGTGGTCCCTTGACCACCTGTGCACATAGCGGTTACAGTAACAGGCTGACGGACCTTCAACCATGGCAAAGAGTCAGGCCACAGCAGGAAAAAATCAAAGCACAGGCAGGTAGACAGTAAATTTTGGGAGACAGCACACAAAAATATTTGGATGCAGTAGACACTTTTCCAAAAAGGGCTCCACAGGGACTGTGGGCTTATGTTATCTCCTGACATTGGGCTGTAGCAAAATGGATATAGCTATGGCTTGCCATTTTAATCCCACATCAAGAGTCTGCATCATCCTCTATCTGTAATTCTGAGCCAAATAATTGTATTTTTTTTTTTAAAAATTGGATCCTGCCAAAGGGGCATAAAGCACCCAAAAGTGTCATCCAAACCCTTTACTTTATATCAAACCACATTAAATGACTGCCACATACATACAAACTCTGTCTTGCAAGGGCACATACACATGCAAGTTTTATAAAAAAACATCTTGCTCTTTCTCTTCACAATTCTTGGCATGTAAAGATATGTCTTAGTATCACAAATTCAGCTGTATGCATCTTAAAGATATATGGTATAACTCAGAACTATGGGATCACTGTAAAATAGTTTTGCTATGCATAAAAGCATTTTGGAGGTTAACCTTTATTATCTAGTAATGTATCAAAAATAAGAAAGAAGTGTTATCATGTTATGGAACGGGATGAATCAAACTCCCTCCTCTGAAATACGGATTTTCAAAACAGTTAACCTTTAAGCTGAGGTTGAAGGTAAAGATTGTTTCTGGGTAAAATGCTTCAATTTATGGCTAAATTCTGTAATAAAATATGCATGTATCAGAATCACTTTCTCTGGCTTGGGAAGGAAAAATGTGTTGTTTTCATTATTGCTGAACTTCAAAATGGGTTAAGGAATTTTGTTGGTCCTTTCCAAAGAAATTGAACTTCAGGCAGAGATTAAAGTAGAGGAAATTTCAGCCCAAGGGCAAATGTTTCAGAAAGTTTAAAGAATGTGAAACAGGGAGTTAAGTAGGAAATAGTTTTCAATCCTAACTATAGCCACACTAGTTATAATATATTGCTAAATATAGACTGGTGGGTGTGTCCAACTTTTTGAAGGTGTTATCCTCCCTCCTCTGAAACTTGTTTCTAAAATGACCTGTTCAGGGATATAACTAACCGTGCAATATTGCCCATGTTGGAAAATGTTAAACTTCATTATTTCCCAGGTGAGCCCAGCCAAGCCCAACTTTGCTTTGCAACCAAAATTCCTTTCGCAAAATTCAACCTTCTATCTTTCATGTGGATCCAACTTTATACTCGGGTTCATTTATCTTCAAGCAAACTGCACAATAGCCCTGAATATTTTGTTTATGTGTTAAAGGTTGTCACTTGGGTTATAAAGCTCTGTAAAAATATCGGGGTCAAGGAGCTAAAAACATTACTTTTGCATTGACTTCAAAATGCCAGCCATAATGGTTTGGGCGAGCTGCAGATCCCAACTCCCTTGGACTTGATGCCTGTGGTTGTGGGAATATATTGGATCCTTTCAAAATTATTGGCTAGTCTGTTTTTGTGCATTTCATGTTTGGGTATAGAGTCTTTGGATTTATTTTTCATTTTGTTTGCGGTGATACTGTCATGTCTGATGACTGGCTGTATATCCCAGAGCTAATATTCTGCTCTTTGACTTTAATGCCATATGCTGCTAGATCTCTATATTGAAGTGTGGTGTTAATGTAAAGGATGCTGTAATGAACATCTTGTACATATTTCCTTTTGCATATTCAGTGTCTGTAAATGTCTCTCTGAATACATGCTTGCTGTTTTTGAAACCATTTCCTTACAGTTCAGTATAAATACTATTTATAGACAAAGTTGTTTGAGGTTATCCTTTGCTCTGAATGATACTCCTCTAATTCTAGTTTAGGACAGGAGAAATTGATCTCGCTGAAATTAATTCGGAAATTGGTAGAGCCACTAAAAATGGGAGTTATATATGGCACTTCCTAAGTGCTTGAACTTAAGAGGTACAAAATAAATCTGACGAAGCACTAACTGTAATGAAAGAGATGACTGTATTTTCAAAACTGAATGACTGCTGAAGGTGAACCAAATAAAGCAAAAGTATTTAAACTCCTTTCCTTTTTGACGATACCGTTAATATCACACACACACACACACACACACACACAAAAAGTGCAATACATTTTTAAACTGAGAATATCCCCTTAAAATATAGAGTTTCCAGTGTGCCTGGCATAAAAAGGCATAGTTTCCTATATTGATTCAGAAAAGATGTTAAAAATGCATGAAAGGTATTTTAGTGAGACAGTGTCACAGGATCTTTTAAAATTATTTTCTCAAATGCTCTTTAACCCTTGTTCTTCTTTACCGTTGGAAACACTTGATCCCAGGTTACAATATAGGGGATATCAAATTATTTTGTACTGACGAGAGGGTCTTTAAGATTAATTTGGTTTCGGGGGGTGGGAATTATACCAGTGTCTGTTTATTTGGCTTTAGACTCAGACTATAAATTAGGTTTGGAACACTGTAATTGCTCAGTAATTTTTAGACTGTTAAGATAGGTTAGAAATGAATCTTGAACATAGTGGGTAGAGAACACATGCTCATAAAGGACGAACAGATTCAGCATAATAGTGTATATTTTTGGCCTCATCTATTTTGCAGGCAATTAACAAAATAGGATGTTACATTTTTGCATATCTCTTGCTCTCCTGAAATAGAGCCACTAACCACTTGTTAACCACACTGATTTTTTAATAGACAAAGTGGTCGCTTATAGCTTCCCCACCAGAAATGTTCAGATTAAGCACACTATTAGATTGCAGCCAGAATAGTCTACAAAACAGGAAGAAAGCCTTGCCTTTCTCTCTGCCTTCTTCCCTTGTTTAAGTTAACGTGATAATTCATTACAGATTTTCTCTTTCTTTGACAGAGTGCCTACCGCAGAAACGGGATGACTTTTCTCGCCTGCTAATATGGATGTGGCTGCAGCAACAGGAAAGACAGTGTTATATTAAGGTGATTTTCTTTTCCCCTGCGTGGAAGGAAAAAAAAATACAAGCTCCGATGTCTCCGTGTACCAGTGAGTGGGCTGGTTTGTTGTGACTATCTGCTGGCTGACTCTGTCTCTTTTTCCAGCCCCCTCAATCGTTATTCTTGTTTACTAGCTGGAACATTTAGCTAATTAATGGCAGGATGTTTGGGATAGCGTGTAGGTGGACAAGAATACAGATCAGACAATGCTGAAGTTTGCCGGGGACTTGCTGCTGTCAGCCTCTTTCTGAAATAGGATGTCATTTTTATTTAAGTGTTTGGAAGTCTGTATGTTCTCCTAGAGATGTTTTTTTGTAAAGCAGGATGGGGCAGAAAGAGGCCAGAGATAGACTGGTTTATATAGGCTTATATAGGTTATATAAAGGTTATATAGGTTTTCCTTTTGATTCTTGCAAAAAGAAAAACTGTTTTCCACTATTTTCCACTGATTTCTCTCAACTAATTTTTAAGTGTTCAGACAGCGTAACCCAGTTTAATCCAGTGAGCGGCTTCTTGATGAGAGTAATAGTGAGTTCAGATCCAAAGATATTCAGAAAAAAGTTCAGGTAAACTGTACTTTACCAGTTAGAGGCTTGTCTTTTTGCAGACCCAAGGACAGACTAAGTGGTCAGTCCCAAATTCTCCATATTTACATCTCCTAAGGCTCGAGCCATCACTCTCTGAAATCAAGAAAAGCCTTTGCAGTGATTTGGCACTGGATTGGGCCCCTATTCAGAAAAATACACCTTAAAGTATTTAAATAACTGTGTCTGTCCAGTGGTTCTAGGCAAAGGCTTAACGTTATGTACTTGCTCAGCGTTTGCTGCAGGAAGCAGATGTTGTCTCTGTTGTTGACAAAGGCAGTGTTACTGTTGGATTTGGTTAAAGAAGAAACGGGCTCTTTTTTTGCCTCTTTTATATTTTAGTTCACGTTGTTTGTTTGCAGGTTTATTTTTTAAATCTCAGTCCCTCCCTCTATGCTTCTTCCCGTCCCCTGCTCCTCCAGCCTTTGCTGGCCTCACAAGCACATTCATTTCTTCCCATAAAAACTGTACAAATATAGAGCTAACCACGATGATGCTTGACCAGAGAAAAGGGCTCATGCTTCAGCCCGTCGTCAGGATCTACAGGCATGTATTGCCTGTGTCCCTGTGGTACCCCTTTGGCCCGGGGTCTGCTTCAGCCGCTCTTAGCGGAGGCTTGAAATCTAACTTAAACCTCAAATTAAGACAGAGCACTCAAGGGATTGAGAGGAGATCAGCAAAATATTACTTTTCTACAGTGCAGCCGTCCTCCTCTTTTGTGCTTAGTATGTGAGGTCTTAATTTTTACTCCCACTGTATGCTCTTGTGGTCATTTGTAAGTGGTTTTGTTGCCCTGCTTTCCTGGACCTGCTTGCAAAAACTTAAAAAAAAAATAAAAATTAAATAAACAGAAAAATGTCTCTTCTCTTTGTAACCAAAAATACTGTGAAAGTGAACTTTGTACATCAAATATTACTGCTGTTCATAAATAGCTTTTTTCTTTCACCTGCTTTTGCTTCTGTTTTCTGGAATTAATCTGTGTGTAAAGGACTAAAAGTAATGTGTACAATGCAGTGTATTAAACGGGGTGGGGGGAAGTTTTCTGATGTTCCATCTGTGCTTCTTGAAGTATATGATTAAACTTTTCTTTTTATCATCACTCTTATTTTTGTTGGCGTCCTTAATCACGGAAAATTATATGCTTGCTGTAAACATCCAGACTTTTTAAAAGGATACCAGCATTTATTGTATTTGGTTTCGATCTGCAGGGATACAGACAGAAGAAACCGTTTCAGGCACTGGGTACTGGAATCAAAATTCCTTCCGTAGCTGTATCTCTCCCAGATTTTACATTTTAAAATATGCATAAGCAGGAAAAATACTGGCACTTACTTTTTACTGGTCTACTTAAAGTCCCAGAGAATGAAGACTCAACATACATTTCTCTCAGAAATATGACAGATCATGTTTTTGTTGGTCTGCTGTATGTTTGTCTATCTTGAACAGTCTGACAGGCAATTATTTATAAAATCTGGGTTTGCCCAGTAAACCCATATAATAACCTTTCACTTCTCTACACAAGTCAGTGAGCTGAATTTAGAGTAAAACAAGGTAGGTTATGTCTTCCTATCTTGGACTAACCCAGTTTATTCTTATTTTGGGAAGTAATCGCCTTTTTTCTCATCTTTGGAGTTTTCTTTTAACTCTGTTTAAAGCAAAAATGAGACCACTAGGACTTGTGGTGCATATGGAGTGTGTCTTAGCACCAGTTTGTGTGTTGCAGAAGCAGAGATGTATGTTTAAGCTGGGACTACACTTAAACTTATTTTAAACTTTTTTTCTTTATTATATGTATAAAAATCAGTTTGAGATTCAACTAACGGCTGCCTATGAATAGCTTTGTGCTTGTGTAATTTCAGTTTGCAAATCATTTTGATACTTAGCAAGGATTTATAGTAGCTGAATCAGGTTATGCTGATTATTTAACATGTTATTAGTTACCTGAAGAAGGGAAACAGAACCGATTTCAGTGGAATAAGACTGCATAACATTTAAAGGAGTATGAGATTTTCTCACAGTTCAATGTCTGCCTTGCTGTGTGGTTATATTACCTAGGTTTTTCTGGTTTCCTTAGTCCAGCCATCCACAAAACAGGGATAATAACTCAACTTGAAAATTGTCAGAGGTGAGGCAGGCACGATGCAGATTTCTAATTGCGCTTCATCTCATTTCCTGACCTGTCCTTCCTCAGGCTTTCTTCCGAGAAAATAAAGCCCTTTAAAAGGCTCTTGCCTTCATCTGGAAATCGGGAGAAACTGACAGTGCTCCGTATTTCTCTGGAGACACTNTGAAGATCTCCCTGGGGGGAAAAAAAAAAAAAAAGTGTTTTCTGGCACTTCTTCAATTTAGATGAACCTTAGCGTTGTATTAACGTTCTGCCATCAGCCGTGTGTAGATCTCATAAAATGTTTTATAGCTTCCTGTCTAGCTCATACAGAATGTTTCATAGTACATAAACACTTCTACTAATAATTTAGGAATAAATAGATAGTGACATTAGTCACAAGTCTAACCTCTAGTTGAAACTTACGCAGTTATAGGGTTGGTTTTTTTTTTTTGCCTAAGTGAATCATCTTGTCCGAGGTTAGGCTTTTTATACCTCTACTATATATCTACACTGAGCGGCGGTGCAGCTAGGGAAACGCGGTGGTGGCATGCATTAAATCCAGGGCTTTATTCGGAGGGCACAGAGCCAGCGCAAAGCAACGGAGCCATCCCTGAAGGAATTGAATGTAAATTTGATGGTTTAAATAAGGCCAGATGCCTTAAAAAATTATTTTGAAAGCTGTATCTTTAATGTAGCTCTTAACTTTTTTTTTGTCTGCTTAAGATAATGATGTTGCCTTTACAAAATAATAAGAAAAAATAGCTCTCATCTATTGTGGGGAGACAAAAATCAGATAGTTTGAATTCTATAAATCACGGAAATGTTGGCAACTGAAACAAACTTTTAGCAGGCAGATGACTGCAATTTGAAGGAAACCTTTATATTTTACTGTTAAAAGCCTTTTAACTGTCTAGAGAGCACTCTGAGACACTACATTAATAGCCATTCTCAGTAATCAAGCTCCACTATACTTAAATACTATTTTTCCTAAACAAAATAGAGAAGTGGAAGAGAGCTGGAAAGATAAATAAGGACAATCAAGAACTGAAATTATAATAATATAGTTTCATTTTACATTTTATAACTGTCTTCTATATTTGTGATTGATAATTCATCTTAATTCCTATCAGACAGAAATATTGGCACAAGAGTGTTATACCAATATCTGCGTATTTCTGGACTAGTCTTCATGCAGACACTTTGCAGATTTTCTTACTGATTTTGTGAAGATGTGATCTGTCAATCTTTGGTACTTGTATTACTTTGATTACTGTAGTATCTGAGTGCCTCACAGTTTTCCATGTATTTATGGCTCCAGCACCGCTTTGAAATAACAATGGGTTGCTATCTCCGTTTCTTCTGAGGCACAGAAAGGCTAAATGACTGGCTCTGTGTTGGGAGACCTGGGATGGTTCAGAAAACCTGGATTTCCCAACTCCATACTGATGCTCTCAGTCTGGGTCATCTTCCCTCTGCAGTGAAAATGATAGGTGTATCTGAAAGCATATAACCCAGCCCCACAGGTTAGGGGAGAAAGTGGCAAAAGCAGTGTCCAACTAGATCTACGAGAGGAATTTGGGGAGGAAGAATGCAATCACTCAATTTGGATCCAGTCCAGGACTCAATGCTTTAAAACCTTCTGGCTGAAATGTGCCACAGCCACTTAATGACCTCGTGCAGAAACATAAATGTTACATTTCCACTGAAACACAGACTGTGGAACGCTTTCCCTCCTCCACACTCTGCTGAATTTCTGCATCAGAAATCACCACGAGGGACGTACTCATTAAAAAAAAATCCTACTTTGGCAGTGCCAGAGTGTTCTTCCCCTTGATCTCCTCCCAACCTGCCTTTGCATAGGGCACCAGAGCTACAAGAAATAATAGGAGAAACACAATTAAGAAATGTAAATGCCCTCTTTTAAATGGGTTAGCAGCTGCGATGGATGTTCACAAAGATAAAGTAAAATGTTAACTTTTAATAAATGAACTGGGTCTGAATCTAATAAAGTGCAGCTGAAGTGTGGTGGCTGATTTTCAGCCTATAACTAGACCTGGAAGAAAAGAAGGTGTAAGATACCTGAAGCCATAGCGGGATTCAGATAGTCAAGAGTCAATAAAGCAAGCTGGCTCAAACTGGTTCTGTTTAGCTCTCATTTCCATAAGTATTTAATTAATTTGCAAAATAAAAAAAACCAAAGAAACTATTGCGTTTCTTGTACTGACATGATTTCTTCAGATCTGCAAATGAAATGGCAGCAACTGTGTGTCAAGCTTAGGTGAAAACAGATCTGAAACATCGCTGCAGAAGGAGAAAGAAGGCTTTTATAGGAGCAAGGCTTCAGCTGAGCTTCTCTCCCTGAGCTCCCTTGCTCAGATCATTGTGTACCTGCTGGTATCAGTGCTGAAACCTGCTGTGCGTACACAAATTTTGTTGTAGCTTCGCATAAATTATTTCAGTAAATTAGGCGTGATCTGTCTAATGTTCTCCATGTCACCTTGCCCTTATTTCACTATTAAAATAATTTATATTCCTTTGTTTTGGAATGTTATCAACATTTTGCTAGTCCTAAATTTTCACTCTTCGGCAGACTTGGGTTTAGACAGAACACAAATAAACTGAAGCTATTATTAAGGGGTGCTTTTAGCACCTGGGAAAGGGTGTCTTTGAAAGTCAGTTTCTCCATGGAAGGTGCTGCTCTTACTCATCTTCTCTGGGATGGTGGCAAAATTGATACATGGCTTCTGTAGGGCTTGAACTTGTACAACAGTTGAAGTCAGCCTTGAGGTCTCCCTCAAACTCATACACATCCCACTTGTCTCCTCACTGTGCAAATCAGACACAAGCCCAAGAGGAAAAAAAAACGTGACAGATTCTCTCTCTCTGGTAGATCAAGAACTGCAACACTGAGTATTCCAAGGTAAGACAAAATAAAATAACCTTGGTC
>VYZV01027807.1:140552-190396 GCA_013401275.1 Pandion haliaetus | reverse complement strand
TTTTTTTTTTTTCCCTATTTGACAGTAACTTCATGATAATTTCCACACTTGGGTGCTCAGAACTTTGTCCTCATATGTTTGGCAGTGAAATAGTTAAGAATAGTTATTTCTCATGTGCGGTCAGGTTTCAAATTCAATACAGTGGTAAACAGCTCTCTGTCTTTCTGCAGCTGTTGTTTTTTGACTAGTGGGTTAAGAACCTTTCACATTTTAAGGGCAAATGTATTTTGGAGCAGCGTCTGAGTTATTTTTATTCATGGTACCCAAATAGGTGTAGCCATCTAAGCTAGTGCACATTGCTCTGCAGATGAGTCCAGAAGAGAGGGAGGGTGTGAATATTGTCCCTGTAACAAAATCATCCAAGAAATGGCCAAAGCTCCATCCACACATGGGTTAATGGGAGCAGCATGAAGATTATTCCACCAGCACTCTGGAGTTTAGATATCTGTTAGTCTCTATGCTCAAAACCCTGTTAAACCTCTTTGGACAGGTGTCTGTGAAGCAGAGGACTATAGCCTCATGTCTGTGATTGGGGCTTATGTAGGAAATTAATGTTGCCTTGGGATCAAATGTATGCTACTGTCAAATTAAATGAGAAGATGGAAAGGCTTGGCTATGGACTGTGAGAAGAGGTGTGGCCATGCTTGCAGGTTACAGTCTTCCCAGTGTTATGGCAGTGAAGATAAAATTTGGTATAAGCAGCCAAACTTTTGAATTTTTGGCCAAAGTCCAAACCTTCCCAGTTTTTGCCACGGCTAGTTTTTATATGTGTTTTTTATGGTGTTGAAGTTGGGCTTGTAGATGATGCTGGGTTCATTTTTGTTTTGTTGAGGCTTGTTTTATTTGCACTTTGGTATGTATTTGTGGTGCACAGTCTGAAGGGATTTTTGCATCCTGGTTTCTTTGGTGGTCCTAAAGGTAGGGCAAAATTAATGCAGCACTTAAAGAGCCTGTTATTAAAACTTCATTCATAGGTGAGCAGGAGAAGCATAGAAAATGTATTTATTTGTATGCATATATATTACATAAATATGAAAATATATATTCATCTTTTTTCAGGACGACTGAATTCCAAAAAACCAGCTCTGCTTTTCCAAATCCAAAACCAAGCTTGACCCTGTTTTGATACCTCCCTCTCCCTGCAATGAAAGTAGTTTATCTTTGTAAAGAATTGATTTGATTGTAACCTTTGGTCTTTTTGCTGTCTGTATTACTCATTTTTCTCATGCACAAAGTTTAATGTCACACTGTGGATCTTTAAGAGATTGTGAAGCCTCGTGAAGTTTTAGAAAAATAATCTCTGACATCCTGTATGAAAAAGGTATTTTTGAATCTGCAAGGCGGGGGGTGGGGTGGTGGTGTTGGTTTGTTGTGGGATTTTTTAAAGTTGAATAGAATATTGTTTGAGAGGGAGAGATCTCAAAGGTCTGGGTATAAGTCCCCAGTTTATACACTGAGGGCTACAGCAGGTATTTTTATAGTACTTGAATGCTGAGGGGAGTTGTCAGAGCTGGACACTGCAGAGATACCTCATTGCTCCCTTAAATTGTATCTGAAATTTCCTTATATTTTATAATACATGAGTTGTGCTCTTGGCTGCCATTTCCTCCTTCAGACTCCCAAAGGTAAGTGGATTGTGCCCTCTGGGGGCTCCATACTGCTTTNTCTTTTCTTTTCTTTTCTTTTCTTTTCTTTTCTTTTCTTTTCTTTTCTTTTCTTTTCTTTTCTTTTCTTTTCTTTTCTTTTCTTCTCTTTTCTTCTCTTTTCTTTTCTTTTCTTTTCTTTTCTTTCTTTCCCTCTTCTTTCTTTCCCTCTTCTTTCTTTCTTTCTCTCTCTCTCTTTAGTGTAAAATATTACATTGATTTTTTCCCCCCTCCTGGTGTCTTATGAAGGAAGAAATTTATGGCCTTTTTACGTCAGGAAGTCTAGCTTTTCCTGACGTTTTATTGCTTTGAATATTTGAAACATTTCAATCCCAGACAATAAATATTACATGATTATTGTTTTCATATGGATAGGCTATTTCCCCCTGTTTTTCCTATCCAACCTTTTACTAGCAAGTGACACCCAAAAATTTATGGATACTAAAAACATTACTATTCAGCTTTGCTGGGAAGGTCAGAGATAGTCCCTCAATTTGCATGCGATATAGAGGGGAAAAAAGTTAAAATCATCTCATATGTTCTGAATCCTGTATTGATATAAACTTACATCAGAAAAGAAAGTATAATTTTCTTCTTTCAAAAAAGTGCTCGTATTATAGGTCAAGCCTTCTTTCCACTGAATTAAATGATAGCCCTTGACACTTAGATGGGAAGAGCAGTGACCCCAAACAGAGCATTTCCCAGATCAGCAACTGGTAGCCTGCAGGAGCAGAGCTTAGGAGTTTACTTGAAGTTGGTGGGATGGGCTATACCCTTTCATAACTCAAAGTGTAGGTTTTCTGCTCACACAGGCCAGTATCTTGCTGCTCTCATGGTAGAAAGAATTCCTTGTCAAGTGGGAACTGTGAAATCCAATCTGAGGTTACACTTCTTAACGCTGTCTATTTGGGAGAAGGCAGCTGGTTCCTTGCTGTATGCATGGAGCACCAGTTCTGCAGTACCAGCTGTGGTGACCAAGTCTATCTTGCAGTCCCAGGTTTGATTTGACAGCCAGCAGATAAAGCAATACGTGGAATCTCTGGTCAAGTAGATAAGGGTGTAAGAATTTATGAGGCACAGGTTCTCCTCAGAAGCACTAGATTGTCTAATATTTTTATATTGATAATTTTTCATAGATACCATGCAGGACCCTGCTGCCTGTGCTCCATTAACCACCATATTATCAACGACTTCATATTGAACCTGATTGTAGAACTGGGTCCTAAATAACCAATAAATCTCCCTCTTTCTGTCAGTTCCTGACTGAATGTTTCATCCAAATTCAGTGACTGCCTATATAACTATGAAGAGAGTAATCCTAATGTGTTTCACAGGAGGAGGCAAGCTGTCAAGTTGTGGCGACAGTAAATGTACATATAGGTCTTTGGAAGTTTATCTTCAGAGATGCATCAGACTACTCTCAGGCTGGATAAATGTTTGGTATGGGAGCAAGAAAAAAGACAAAACCTGTCAAAGTTCAACTGCAGCAATGACCGTGAGCCGGTGGTTCTTTCTGTCCTTCCCTTGTGCAGACAAAGGGAACCAGTCTAATTCCATTCAGAAAGAAACACTAGTAAGTACTTGTTTAAAGTCTTTTTTAAGTGGTGTTGTGTCTTCACCCTCTCTCCTGTCTCATCCTCTTTTGGGAATGTTGAAAATAACATTCAGTTCTGTGCTGCCTTTGTCTGTCCTTTTCCATGTGGTAAACATGGACTTTTCCCTCCCTATTTCTTACAGACCTTCAGCCAACTCAGCTTTTCCTGTTTACTTCCTTGTCGAAGGCATCATTGGTGATATCACTCCAAGTCTAGAAATAAGGGGTTTGCTGCTTTTCCTAGCTACTTGCTGCTCCATTTGGTATTATATTGATTCTGCATCATATCATATTTGGCACATCTACTGATTCATTTATTTATTTTTTAAGGAAAGCAGATGCTTCCCCCCAACACATGCTGAAGGTGAAGGCACTGAAGTGGCTTTCCAGAGACCTGGGCTCCCATCCAGACCTCTCAGTGCCTCAATTCATTATAGCTGTATCATGGGGATGAATTTGTGGACCCAGACGGTATGGAAGCTGCAATATCTCTGTGACTGAAAAAACTGACCGCCACAGCTTTGCAAAACCTGTTTTCTTCTTGCACAGAGAGAGATGAATGCAGTAGAGCAGCTGCTTCATCAAGTGCTGTGTTTGTTTCTTCTGATATGGAAACCCCAAATATTTTAGTGCCTCAGGAAGACACTGAGTCCTGATAAAGGCAGTTACTGGCTCAGAGTTCCCTCTGCGGTTTGGACACAATTCTTGTATTCTACACAATAGAAAGAAGAAAAAAAAAAAAGTCTGATCTCATGTAAACGCTCCATAGTTATCAAAACAGGCTCTGATTTTATCTCTCCAAATCTGTGATTTGTTGCTGAACAATAAAGGTACCGTACGTAAGGCAGTATTTGAATTTTCTTGGCTGATGATATTTGTAAATCTGCAACAACCTCCTTATGAAAGCACCAGCTTCATGGCTGAAATCAGAATTACAAGTTTTCATTTAAGAAAGGGAGGTACTGCTTTCAGTGCACCGCTTGGACCTGTGCAAAACCAATTTACTGAGGTCTGCCTGAGGCCATTGGCAGCTTGGAAGAATACCTCTGAGAGGAAGAAAGTAATCCATTTTTCTCAGGGAGGTATTAGCAAACACCTACTTCTCCTTGAACCCTACTCAGAAATACCCTTACATTGCAGATGTAAGTATATGCTGTCTTGCCACCATCGCTGCATTTGCAAGGACCAGGAGCAGCATCTGTCACCCATCTGACATGAAGCTGGCTTAATAGTTGGTGTAATGAGAGCACACCCTTAAAGGAAGACTGTAAATAGGAATGTTTCCCTGGATTGAAGCCTACATGATCAGGAAAGAAGAAAAAAAGAAAAGCCCATGGACATCTAGGGAGGAAAATAAGCTAATGGTCTGTTGTGTGATACTGAAGGCAATCAGCTGCGCTGTTGGATAGTGGAGATCTACAACCATCACTGAGTCTTGCTAGCTAGAGCTAATACCCTTACCCTTGGGTACCTCACCATTTTATTGCTGCTCTGTAACAGGATGTGCAACTGCTATGCATTAATACGTTATTACAGATTGGCTAGTGTAAACTCCAGGTGTTGAGAACATGATTTATTCTATTAGTATAAAAAGGTGTTTTCTATGGCCATATTAAAAATTATACTAACTGTTGGGCTTGCCACTGCGCTGTGTGTGGCACATGCCATTTTAAACCTGTCATTTCCTCTAATTTAAGGGTATGTCCTCAGAAGATCATTAATTTGAGGTGGAGTTGGGGATCATAGTGCAGCTGTGGCCTATTAACCCCCACCTGGCCATTAATCCCTGCAAAGCACCTTCCCCAAAGATGTCTGCTACTACCATATAGTCACTGAAGGAGAGACCAAAGAAATTACATTTTTCTGTGTATTTTATATTTAAATCTATTTTACACTGCATTTTTAATTTAGAGTGAATTGTACCTGTTATGTGGTGTATGAACCCAGTAACTGATAGGGCTGTATTTGTAGTGAATTCACCGTTATTAGACTGCACAACTCTAAAGAGCTATATAAGAGCCCACAACGTTTCCTCTATGTTCTCCTGGGCTTATCCCAAAGCAGCACATATTCCTGCAGGCACCAGCCCTGAGCACTTCTTGGATGAGCAGGCATGGGCTCATATTCCTCTTAATTGGGCTCCCCTCTGCCAGTGCCAGATTCAGGAGTCCCGGTTGCACATTAGAGTGTGCAGCTGGAGATTCAGTCTCTGCGGCTTATATGTTTTGTGTGTGTGTGTGAAGGCAGTGGAGTGACTTCAGGCTGTCCCAGATGTATCCTAAAACCACAAGGCTGGTTACCCATGGAATGCCCTTGCTGAGAACCGCCAAACCATCTCTGTGCTGCCTCCCTTCCACATGTGTCTTTGGGGGGATTTTTACCATTTTACTTTCCCACTCTCGAATGCTGTTAACTTTGCTGGGCTTTACGCTCAGGCCCAGTCAGCCAAAGACCCACCTTACTTTCCTAATGCAGCCCAGCGAGTGTCAAAATCATTCTTTTGGGGAAATCCATGTCAGCTCATCTGCGAAATGCTGAAAGCGGAGGGGCTGGGTCAGGAACACGGCATCATCCACAGGGCGAGTTGCAATATCTGACACCATGCTACTTGGCTTCCCAGTTCTTCATGCTTTGTGTCCACACAGCTAAGATACGCGTTTGTTCCAGAGCTGGTTTGAGATGGCCTTGGGGAAAGCACTGAGAAAAGACACAGGTCTGCACATGACCCAGCCTTGTGCACTTGGCTTAACTGCTCCTTTTTTCCCATCTGCCCTTTCCAGCAGCATTGTACAACCACAGCACCTCCTAGAAAAGCCCCAGTCTTATCTGCCATAAGATCAGCTTATATTTTTTAGGCATCTTGAGAGCAGATTGTCTCTGTATGTTGCACTGAACTACCAGCAGCCTATACCCATGATGCTGATGCACAAAGCCTGGCCAGAAGCACATCAAGCTTCAGGACATCATTCAAATACACACAGAAAGCCTATAGCAGAGTTGCCTATCTTAAGCAGGGTCCCTTATACCTGTTTTTCCTGGCAAAAGTTTATCCAGCCTGTGTTTAAAGACCCCCAAGGATGGAGATTTCACAGTCTTGAGTCTACTGATGTTCTTGATCCTCATAAATTTTTTTCCTATCTGGTTTGAATTTTTCTTTGCAGCAATGTAAAGATATTTCTTATCCTACCAATGAGGATAGATTGTACCAGTGCACTTTGTAACAGCCTTTTCTGTACTCAAAGGCAGTTATATCCCACCAAGACTCTCTCTTTTGGCTAATAAATGTAACTCAATCAATCTGTCTTCCCAGGTTGCGTTTTCTGGGTTTCCAGCACCGCTTTCTGTTTTGACAATGAGCCACTGATAACTGCTCTCTGGGTGCATATATCTACAGCCTTGTCCCCACTCTCTAGCAGTTTTATCTAGACCCATGTTTCCCTCACCTGATTAGGAAAGTGAATATGAGACAGTGTCAGAAGCCTGCAAGCGCCAATGATGAATCTATTGCTTTTTCCTTCACCGTAAGGCTTGTAATCTTGCACAGAGATCCCACAACAAGAGTTCAAATTGCCACCAAAAGTCACACTTTACGTACTCAAAAGCAGAGAAAGGATTAGATAAAAGCAGGGATTATACAACCTGTTGGTGAACAGGGCAACAGAAGGGTTGAAGTGCCAGTGTCCTGGTGAGGGGGCGCCCTGACCTGCAGCCAGACAGGCATCACGAGCAAGAGGTGGACCGCATCTCTCCAAAATCCCATGCTCTCACCAGGTAGTGTCTTCACACTGATACCAGTGGCCCTGTGACAGGTCAGTGAATGCTGACAGGCCAGCAGTTGAAACATCTGCTCTTCTAATTTACAATGTGAATGACCTGTTGTCATCACACTGATAATCAGGTATTTTCTCCTGACTTGGGTCAGAAGGTGAACTGGAGTGAATACCTGTTACAGTGAAGTTAAATTCATTTCTAGTGATTATCTCATGGCTCTTTTAATTTTATCTGGGTTTTCCAGCTTTGAGCGTGTTATTACTGCATGCACGGAGACAGCCAGAGTGCTCCCATCTATGTGGTCCTCCTACTGATCTGCATAAACGAGCTTCATCAGTTTAATTTCCAGGTTTTAATTTCCTGCATCCTACTCCTTGCAAGGCCATGAAATAAAAGGAGCTTCATCCCTCAGAGCATGCATGGGAATGGGACTCATGATACCTGGACTTCATTTCCAGCTCTCTCTCCAACTTCGTCAGTGTTACCGTCACCTCTGCACGCCTCAGTGACCCCATCTGAAAAAATAATAACTTGGTCAGTTCATCCCTAGCTCTCAAGGCAGCTTTCAAAAGAAGAAGAAATCATCATCCTGATTTTATAGGTGGAGAAACTGAAGCCCAGCAATGGGAAATGACTACCGTTAGCTTCCCACAAGGTGCCATGCCCTCAGCCTCGTGGCTCCATGCTCAGGGGCTTGTCCACTGGACCAGACAAGTGCTGGAGTGGAAATAAATATTCCTCCTGATGACTGTGGTCTCTGTGGTCAGGGCTGAGGGTCGAAATGTTCACACAAGGCCTGCACACAGAAACCACAGAATCCCCCACAGCTCCACTGCACTTTATTAAAAGTCACTGCTTCCGTGAAAAATGGGTTTTATAAGAGTTAGGTGCCTTAATTATAAAGTCATGTGCATTTGAATGACTTCTTCCCTGCTAACCGTTTGTGACAGCCTACAAATGTGAAAAGTATTACCAAGCCTATTTTTAACATGGCTATGGAGAGGCTGTACTTGTGGAAAACCGAATCCTATAGGATCTTAATGAGAAAGACCAGTGATTCTTTAAATATGGTTAGCATTGTCTGAGTTTAGCAACGATGCTGATGCTATCCGAAAGATCAGAGATGCAGGAGTCTTGCAGTAGCAATCGTGTGTTAAATAAGCAATAGGAGCAAGTGATGTACAGGGCTAAATTTTTCCCTTGGAAGTGGCTGAACGGTATGGAGGTATGAGTGTATGGAGATAAAAAAATAATTTCAGAGGGGTTCTGGCCCATGTCAGCAGTGTGCAGGTTTTACATGTGTTTTCTGCAGAGCTGTAAGCTCTCAAGAATCCACAATCTTTACTGGACAAACTGCTGTCTAATGGGGTATGCAGATGGCATGGGGTCCAATGCTTTGTAGAACTGAGTCCTTAATATTGCTTCTCCGTGGCAGACTTGAGGCCTGAAGCATCATCTTTATCACCAACTCTTGGCCGTAGGCTCTGCTGGGGAAGAGGAAAACACACAAGATCTCTCCAGCAGCCTTATTGCCTGCATCCAGTAACAAGGGTTTTAGCCTTCTTATAACGGGGCTAGACACTAGAGTGGGAGAGCAAGCCAAAAGCAACATTACTGTTAGAGCAGTAAGTATCAAACTTGGTTTGAAAGGAAATTAAAATGATGAAAAGGAAATATTCCAAATAGGAGGAAGGAGAGAGGGAGAATGCTGCTTTCTTTCAATTAAAGGATAAAGGTGTGGGAGATGGATAAAAAGATGTCATGCCTGTGGATAAAAGTTTTATTGTGGGTTAGGTTTAAGATTGGTGGGCACCATTATGGGAATTTCCTCTGCTCAAACACGTAACTCTAGTTTTAGCTCTAACCCTATGATTCTTCCTTCATCCATGACTTCTCATGGGATTATAGCAACCTTAATCTTGGCATAAATTCTGCAGAGAGTACTACTCCTTTGTGGATAAATCATTTTAGTGGTAAGCAACACTACAAAATCTACACGCTATGTTTTATCCTCATTTCTACACCATTGAATTATGTCAATTTTGAGTGAATCATGAGTTATCTTCCTCTACCCCAGTAGCATAAATATTCTACAGATATAACCTATAATTAAGTTACTTCTTAGCCATTTCTTAAATAAATAAAACACTATATTTCTCTAGTCCAAGGCAGAACTCTCATTCATACCATGGGCAATGGTAAAATCCCTTCCTTAGTGGTACTTAATGTTTGTAGAGTCAAGGGTTGGTTTGCATACACCTTGGCCATCACTTGGCCTTGAGAGTCTCATTGGCTTTGTGGGTAGTGGTAAGCGATGGTGGGGGTCGTCCCTGGAGGCCACCAGGTGCAGTACAGCCACATCGATGCTGTTAACTTCTCCATCTGCCAAAGAGCATGGACATACCTAAACTGCTTGTTAGAAATGGCCTCCGGACCAGACCAGTTCCCAAATTCTTATTTGCAATGTATGCCACACATATGTTTCTATGGAAGTTGTCCATGCCTAGGTGTATGTAGTTACATTTAAGAAGACAGAACACCTATGTGCCCAGGTACAAGCTGAAAAAGTAGGTAGGTGCATATGTACATGCATATAGATATGAATATATATATGCAGCACTTATGCACACACCAGCATGCTCTTTTTTAAATAAATATTAATAAAATATTAATTACTGTCAATGATAAAACAAGTTAAATTAACTATGTTTTCTAAAAAAACCGTAGGAGATCTTAACTCCGAGCTGCTTGACCAGGAGCAAATCTAGTATATCAAGCATTTTAGTCCCTATGGTGTCCTGGTTACTCCCTTTTTTTTTAAAAAAAAAAAAAAGCCCTAAACCACAATATTGGCAGTCCAAGGCTTCATGTGATTAATTTCTCATAGATGTTTCAGTGACTAAAACTTTTTTGGTGTAGAAGGCCAACAAAGAGACCGTGCTGCAATATGTCTGCTTATCTTCTGCAGCTCAGATATAAGTAATGCTGAGGTCAAGAGCTGGCCTTCTGGTGAGGATGAGTTTGCCCTTAATCTTTGCTTAACAACAGAGCTGAAATCTGGGGTAGGATCATTATTCCAAAGGACTGGATGATGTCTAGGAGAGAGGTGCCTTCAGACCATTTATTCCCCTACCTTCCAATTCATCCAAACACTAAAAGCAATTCCTTTGCTCCTAAGTGGATTGGCAGTGGGAGAGACGTGAAGATTGTGAACAAAAGAAAGGCAACATCCCGCATCACTGTTTTGAGGGGTTTTTTTTCCCCACTTATGAAAAATAGGTGGATTTTGGTACCCAGTGTATTTCTTGTGTGATCCTGCAATGAAACCTTTTTTACTGCTTACAGATCAGTGTGTCTGTACTGCTGTGAGGAATAGCAATGCATTCATAGAAGTCTAAAGAAAGATATTATTTGTGCAACATTTCTTCATCTCTCATTTTTTAGTTGTAAGAAATTTTATAAAAGCTCCAGACTAAAAGTATGTTATTTAAAATTCCTTAAAGATAAAGATTGAATCTGATGGTCATGAGATCCTTCACACCATAGTAGAAAAAATAATTGGCTTGTTTTCAAGCCTTTTTCATTTCTTTCGTTGGGTAGCATGAATGTACATCTCAAAAGAACTTTTTCTCTTTGTAATGCAGGCTGAGGCTGAAGCACATCTTGAAATAGCCGTTGGTACCAAGCTGTCAAGGCACTACTTGCAATCACACAGAGCAGAACTAAAAGATTAGAACTTCATCTTACATATTAAATCTTGGTTAACTTTCAGTGGGACCCTCTGTCTTTCCTCTATATTTTTGCATTGCATTCATCTATGTCTTTCACAATGCCAATGGCAAATTTATCAGAACATCGACTAGCCTGCAATAAGTTCCAAGGGCTCCACAGCTAAAATTGCAAAGGAGCTTTTCATTCCTTTGCCAAGTCCACACATGTAGGCATGGCATACATAGGCTTATCCAGTGATATTTATTAAAAAAAAAAAAAAAAATTGAAACTAAAAATAATGATAAATAATGGTATGGTAACAGACTGTAAATGCACATTGGGGGACATAAAACACTCACGCTGCAGCTATAAATCTAGGGAGAACAAGTGACCTAATGAGTGCAAATTTGTGCCTCATCTGTGCTGCTTGCACTGCTTGTAGGGTTTGAACTTGCAATCCACAGTGCTGAAAAGGATTATTGCTGCTATTTAAGCTAAAAGAGTAGTTTTGATGCTAGATCTTTCCTAGTTTGTGGATGAGCCACTGAGGAACATCTGCACCTGCCTAGATACTCTGTAAATAGTGACAATTCAGAATATTCCTGTCACTGGCAAGACAAGTCCTGCCCCAGCTCCAGTGCTGGTCCTTTGCTGGTCTTATGTTGGAGCAGAAAACAGGTGGTATTTAAACCTCACTGACATTTTGTTTCCACCTATACATTTTGCTGGACAAAACCTTGGAACAATTTTCTTATTGGCGTATTGAAATGTACTTTGTGATTAAACCAAGCCCATAGTCATGAGGCTCTGGCATGTTAAGGCCTAGTATTAAAGAAGGGTTAATTTTTACAGTGTTCTTTCATTGCAAATGTTGAACCCAGATTTTGACTGTAACCACACCTTGTCTGAATCAGGACTCTGAGTCATGAGTTTGTCTCACATCCTTGTCATGGCAAATCTTCAGTCCATCTGGAGACCTAAGGGCTCAGGGAGATTGAATACTTAAGGGGATTTAATTGGAAATAATAGGGAAATTTGGAAAAGCAGATGGGAGATAATGTTTTTTCTGATGCATGACTTCCCTGGTCGTGTATCTTAGTAAATTTTTTGTTTGTTTTTGAAACCTAATAGAAACTCCTTTCCAGTCTAAATTGTGGTTAAGACAGAAAAACAATGCACTGTGAAGGTGAAGCACTGGCCATAATGTTGGCTGACTTAGAAACTGAGCCTGTGATTATAAGGTTGTGTTTACCATTGAGGGAATCAAGTTCAAGCTGGTTGTGGCTCTTCACTGGAAGTGTCACTCTCTAGAGTGACTCTTAAATTTGAGAAACTGACCTAGAAATCTTAAATCTGTCTCCTTCCTCCCTGCCGCAGGCTATGAAGCTGCAGCAAGGAGACACAACTGCCTTTCTCACAGCATTCCCTACATTCAAACACATTGCAGGAGAAACTTACGTTCAGAAAAAAAGATGTAAAAAAATAATTTGGCAAGATAATTAACAGTGCATTGCAGAGAATGTGTCTGGTTGCAGAAACCAGCAAGAGTTTGGCAGCTGCAGTATGGTTATTTACGCTTCCTTACCAATTTGCCTACCACAATCTTCATCTCTTATGGGTATAAGAATTAAATGCCTTCAGTTTGCCCCTAGTATATATTTTGACCAACTAAGGTAATAATAACATGCTGAGATTTTTTTGTCAGAGGAGGACAGCCAGTCAATCTGTGTTGATCTGCAGTCCCACATTTTTTACGAGAGGTACTGTCATGGGGCACAGCTCTAGATAAACACAAGAGAAAGGAACTCACAGCCCTACACAGGAAAGTTAAGTGAAGAGCAGAAGCAGAACAGGAGATAAATTGGCTGGTTTGAGGCAGGCAGGACACGGGTACCAGGATGAGACGGGCACAGAGTCATGTTTCCTCACTTGTTGCATTCTGTGCTATTGTGTCTTCAATGACGTAATGCTTCCTGTGGCTCTTTCCAAAAATATTTTCATAAGCTTTGTGTGATGTGCACTCTGCACACTGCCTAATACTCTGATCCCATGAGGGTTTGGAGCTTTAGTATTTTAAATCACTTCTAGCTGGATTAATTTCCTCAGATTCATATCATACAGAATCAGCTATTATTGGTTTATTCCTCATTACATCTATGATGGCTACACATTCTTACCTACCTAACAAAATATCAGAGGAGTTTATTTTATTAGCTTTAGCTCATGGTTGTATACTGATCCCTGAGCAAGATGATATTACTGCAAATGTAGAGGGTTTTGTGCTGAGCGAGTTCACATGCACCTGTGTTTTCCCAAGAAATCTTGGGTAGTTTGGTTGTCCCATTTTGCTCAGGTTTGGTCACATCATGAGCTTTCTAATGTTTTACTTCTTCCGGTTTCTTACTCCAGCCAAAATGAGGCTACAGGTGAACTTTTAGTGTGGAGTTCATCCTACCCAGCATTCACACCTCCGTTCCTTGTCACAGACTCCCCTTCCAGCCAGTGGAGAGAAACAGATGGTTTTAAGGAGTGATCAATCTGATCTATTTTAATTGTCTGCTTTAATATTAGATGAAACACACCCTAAAGACACCTGTTTCTTTGAACTGAGTACAAAAGGAGAGTAAATGTAGTTGTCGACATTGCAGCTGTCTGCACTTCATCAGATGAATGCTGCCCTTCAAGCCAGATTTAAACTTATTTATGATGGGATGCATCTGACAGATGAATGTCTATGTGTAACCTGGACATCTAGAATCTCTTCATAGTCAGAGCAAAGAAATAGACCTTTTTTAGGGTGTAATCAATCCCACATAATGGCAAATACCTGAAATAACTTAGTTGAACAGCTATTGACTACAGGAGGGAACCCAGAATGACTAAAATTTAATTCTGCAGTTGATACATACACCTATAAAGTCACATGAGACTAAATTCACCCCAAAGGATATATGACTTCTTTATAGTGCAGAGCATCCTGCAACTCCCTCTGAGGCTAGTGGGCACTGAGCATGTTGGATAAACGTGTTGCTCATTTGCGTGTGTAAAGATTGGTTCAGGAGTCTATCTGGGCACCCACACTAGAAAATCTGGGCTTTCAGTTATGCTTTTTTTTTCCTTCTTTCCTTGCCTAATATGCTTTTGGCATTAATGGTAAAATTTTTAAAAAAGAAAAAAATATGAGAAAATAAAAATCCCAATCCCCCCACTCATAAGATCTGTTTCACAAAGCCAATAGTCATGAAGGAGGTTGTGAAGTCAGTATGTTACCAAATACAAGAAGTATGTTACATCTGCAAACTTTTTTATAATTTACAGGATTTTTTCATCCAGGGGCATTATCATCACAGTCATAAGAAGAATAAAGAATGGGAGGAATGAAGAGTGGGGGGGAAGAGTAAACCTTTGGCATTAACCAAGGGTCATCACCAGATTGATTCCTGCCTTCTAGACATCCAGCTTTGTGCAGAAGAAACTGGGGGTAATTCTACCCTGTAATATGGGGTAGATCATCCCAAATTGCAGCTGCATCCAACTGTGCGTATAGGGCAAACCTGTTACACCTTTCTCTCTAGCAGACTATGCCAGCCGTTCTTAGTGCCAAGGTAATGGACATGCTGTTTCCAATTATTCCCCTTGTGATGAACCCTTTAGGATCTGGTTGGGGGGGGGGGGCTGTAGCAATCCCAGACATTTGGGTCTGCTATGATGAAAAAATTGTGACTTTTTTTAAACAGATGTAGGCCAAGATTTGAGTGCACCTGGGCCAGTTTATGGTTACAGATGAACACTGCGAAACAGAGTTCAACCTGAAACCAGGCAAAACACATAGGCTTTGGCTGGCTTTGCTTTGAGTTATGGAGTCTGTAGGAAACCAAAACTCAGAAGGGGATAAGCCCACACAAACCAAAGCAAAAGGAGTGATTTGCATGAGTGCCTGGGTTGAGTTACTCCATGCCTCGCCTCCCAGCAGCTTGGGCGTTCAGAGTCCCGCAGTGGCTGGTGGTGCTGCAGAGGCGCTCAGCTCTTTCCCTGGCTGTGCCTAGGAGTTTTCCCCACTTTGATGTTTCATTGACAAGGATAAAAGAATGCAACCGTCTTCTCCAGAGATGAAGTAGCATTTTGAGTTTCATTTTGCTCTATCCATGTCTCTGTTTCTCCTCGCATTGCTGTTCTGATCTTTGTAGCACTTGAGAGCTTGATTCTGGTCCCACACAGTCACGTAGCTGTAAGCTGCAGAAATGCTCTCACACTCTCTCCACGTTGCTGGTGCCAGCACAAGACAAAGGCATTTGTGTCTAAACTTTCACACAAGCCTTCTCTAGAGAGTGCAGAAATAAAACTGCTGCAGACTGATGCTAATTTAAGACGTCCTAATATTCCATGAGCCTCTCTCAGCATAGTGCTACGTGTAGTATTTCTGCTTTTGTCCACAGATCTATTCATGTATAAATTTGAAAATCTTTTTCATTGCTCAAGTTCACTGTGAGCTTTGCTTTTGTTTGCATCAGCTCTGTAGCAAACATTAGCAAAGGTATGTGTTTGTCAGATAATCAGTTTCATTAAAAGCAATGTTTAATTTTTATTTCCAGCTGCAGCAAATTAAGTGAAGATACAATATGGAAAAGAGAAATTTCTTATGTATGCTACATAAAAATCAGGATGGAATTATGATGACTACAGCTAATGGAATAATTTACCACAAATAATTTATTCAAATGTAGCCTTTTTTCCTGCTGAGGGAATAGCTCTGAGCTAAGTGCAGTTTCCTACACAGTACTTGCTTGGACAAATATAATTATGAACTTTTTTGCCCTCTGGCTTATTCATGAATAACAAAATTTGAGATGTGTTGGTCAAGCCAGTCACATGGTGCTATTCCTACTCACTTCATTGAAATATTACTGCAACTGCTTCCAGTACAAATATCCAGGTGCACACATTTAAGATTCTGTTCCTCTTGACGCTCTTCCATTCAACCCTGAAATGTCCTGTCCTGGCCCATTTAGGCCTGTGAAGTTCAATCATAGGAATGTCCAGATGGAAGGTGAACCCAATTAATTAAGAAGTAAATTTTAACAAATATTCACTTAATGAAAAAAAAAAATCCAAAACTCAGTAACTTATATATATGTGGAAGCTGCCATACCCCATACTTGTCTTTGAACCAAAGTATGCAATGTCAGCTCAATCACTGATGTCCAAATTTTACTCCTTACTTTAAAAAGTAACGTGAATACCATTCCTAATTCCTTTTGTTGTGATGGGCATAATCTTACGTTTCTTGCGGAGCATAATCTTACATTGTACATACATACCAGATGGACTGTAATACCAGTCTTCTTCACAAGGGAGGATTAACAGCACTGCAGCTACTTAACTGTGAAATTTCAAGTCTGATATCATCAATCATCAGTGTATTACAATGCGTACTACAAACGGGGCTGGTTGCCTATTATTGAGGTTGTCTGACACTTCCCATTACAAGATCCTGTTTTCAGTTGCTCAGAGCTTTGCCAAGCTTTAACCATTTGAATTTAAATTCTTCATGCTGAGTGTCTGCCTCAGGCTGAATAATTTTTAAAAATGTCAGCCAAAATCAGAAAAATGCATAAAAATTCTGACAACCTTTATGCAAACTGCTCTTTTGCCCCCCAAAATTTGCAGGAAGGGCTTGACATCTGGCAAACAGACTGATCTTTGTGTCAAGGATGAAAATGCATTAAAAGTCTGTATGAAAACTCGCAGAATCCCAAACTTGTGAAAGACTCAACTGTTTGCCAAGGTGCAAGGCCCAGGTGAGACTTTGATTTCACCCACAGTGGATGTGCTTTTGCCTGGGCTGCTGCTGCTGTCGTCGGGTCCAAAAATGTTCTTCATCATAATCATTGAAAACAAAAAGAAAATCCTAACTTCTTCAGTCATTCTCAGGCCTGTATGTACCTCAATTAGCTCTACTTCATCTATCATTGATCTCTTTTCATCCATGTGGCTAAAGATAAAAATTTTTTATTATTTGCACTGCTAATCATTCGAGATGACCCATGTCTCACTTCCCGTTCTGACTTCATTCCTGCATGACTTGGTTACTAATCTACAGCTACTGGTACTCCATTCTGTTCCTTCTAAGCAGTCTGTTAACTCCTAATAGTGAACACTGATGATCTAATTTCAGTCCTGACAATGCAATTCAATTTTCAGTCCTAACAATGAAACTCACTAATTGGACCTCTGTATTAGTTAGCATAGTGCTTCCTAAAATGCTTAAAGTACCATTTATATTAATTGTCCTGAAGGTGTTTGAAGTAAATATAGGGTGAAGAACAAGACTTCATAGTGGTAAACCACTTAAGTGGCCTTCTTATAGATGACATTTTGGCTGGGCAAAAGGATGTCATCCTTTTGCCATGTGCAAAACTGTTGCACTCCAGAGATGCCCCTTGATTTTCCAGGTCATGCAACACACTTTCACATGAAGTTCAGTATTTAACTCAGCCCTTTCATGTAAATCTCCGAGCTGGACAAATTGCAAGTGAAGGAAGTGAAAGACTCCTAGCAATCTGTTATGAAAAGGCTGATAATTACAGCTGTGATTTCTCCTGCATGAGAAAACCATCCCTTGGCCGACGGCATGGCTGCATCTTGAAACATCCAGCATGGTCTTTATGTAAATCTCAGTGTTCTTCTGCTCGTTCTGCTGCAAAAGCTGTTCTCACTGGGACACAGAAGGAAATCCAGTGAGACAAAGTAATAGAGATGGAAGGCTGCTAATGGAAAGATTAGGTCTCTGGGCTGTCAGACTTGTCTCTCCTACGCACATGTTTATGCTTTAAGTTAAATAATACAGCGTGCTTATGTATGTGACTATATATATACCACATATGTATCCGAATATATGAATGGTAAGATGCTGTTCTGTGTGAGCAAGTTGCAACAGAGACTGGTTTCACATTTATATATATTATATTACATTTCATTACATTTATATTACAGTGTAAAAGATTTCTCCCTTTCCCCAGAAAACACAATCTTAACATTCATGTACACATGTACAACAACCCTGTACATACACAGGATCTTGGAGAGCAAGTTGTTTTGGATGTTACTAGAATTTTATTACCCTGCAGATTGTTTCTGTGACTCTTAGCTCTGAACAAAAAAATGCTATTTTCATTTAAATGAATGCTTCAGTGCTGAACCCGAGTCCTGTTGAGGGAATCACTGAGTTAGGGTTCTCAGTCTATCTCCTCCAAGGTGTCCTTGTCCTTTTGTTCCATAAAAACATTTTCATATGTTCCTGTCATGGTACTTAAAATACAACAGGAAAAAAAAAAAGCAAACCACCAATCCATCGCCTATTCTACTTTAGCGAGTCTTATTTTCCTGCATTTCACAAATCCTGCCATTACTTGCAGCGACCCGTACTTGCTGCACTTAGAGACCAGGTCTCTCATCTGTCTCTGTAGGAATAAGAGTTTATTTACTGGTTTGTGCCTGATAACACTGGAACACAAATAGCTTTTTGTATTTATTTTCTACAACAGCCTTTGTAGGACTCTTTGGAGATATCTTATAGTCCTTGACTATAATGGCAGGGGAGGGCAAGGAGTTGATCTTGCTTCAACTTCTTCCTCATTGTCTTTCCACTTCTTTTTTATCACCTTGAGGGGAAGAGAGGACACTAAATGAAGTGTTTATGCCTCCTACTACAAAGCCTTTACCTGATATATGCCGTATCTGGTGGGTATTTGTGGAAACAATGCACGTCAGCAGAGTTTTCAAGACCACAGTCCTGAGAGGAAATGGCTGAGTTTAGATGTCCTGATTTTATTGTATATTCTTGGGTAAGCTGATAAATACTGACATAAGAAGCCAGTAATTGAAGCATCAGGCTAAAATAGTTGTGTCCTCTGATCTAATCCTTCCCATACAAATTTGCCTTAACCTTTCTCTCTGCAATTTTCTCTGTGTAACCCTTTCAGATGAGATTTTACAAACCAAACTATTATACACTCTTTGAGTTAAGAAAAATTTTCAGATACATCATGGAAAAGCAGAAGGTGTTTAGTGCAAATGACAAAGTTTGGCCAGGCCGGGGCTGGTTTTTGCTGAATTCAATTTTTCGTGTCCTCTCTGTGGGGAGAAAAGAAGTATCGCTTATCACTTGCACTTTTCTTCTCCCCATAGTAGGACGTGGGCTGAAAGGAGATGAACCACATGAGACCTGAGCATATTCACAATAGCCATGTCATGAAAATCAGGCTAAACTGTTTCAGATCTTATAGAGGTTTTATATTTGTTTCTATATGTGTGCATTTTTGTAAATTAAAAAAAAAAAAGAGAGAGAGAACTCTAAAATCCATATATTTCTGTGTCTCGGGACAAAAATGTCTGAATTTACAATGAAAAATTGATACATTTAAGCATGGCTTAAAAACAGATGTTGTGTACTTTTAGTAAAAATGTAAGTCTCAGTAGGTTGCTCTGTTGCTTTCAGGATGTGGTCCTCTGTCTCACCCACAGCCTATACTGCCTTACCTAGTTCAAAGCTGCATCAAATTATATGAAATGTGTTGCTGGAAAAATCCTATTTGATCCCCAATGCTATTTTGTTTTTAAGCAGATTTATTGGTTTCGATTCTGCTCGTTGCTATGTTCAGCTGTTAATGTTTATTCTCAGATGAACAGGGAGAGTTGGAGGCAAAAGAGAAATTCCTCCCATGCTTTCTGCAGAATGGAACTAAATAAAAACCTGTTTGCAAAATATGCAGGAAACATCTAACTCAATATCTGTCCTTTGTACTTACGGATCCCATTGGCGATGGCTGCCAGCTGGCGGCAAAAATTGTCTGTTTTGCTGCTCTCAGTGGTCTTCTGCTAGCAGCGCAATGCACTTCTCACTCCAGCACTGCCCATCCTCACTCCCCTGCAGCAGACCTTAAAATAAGAACTCCATCAGAATTACAATAGGAACTGATAGGTAGAGGGGCAATTTTCCATGACATTTATATTAGCTGTAAGTTAATTCATCACAGCCAACACTGTGCAGCAGGGTCAGATCATTGGCTAAAAGCCTAATCAGAAAGCAATTTACAGAAGAGTAATAAAGCAGAGTAATTATTGCTGCGATACTACTGTCATTACTCGTGATATTACACTGAGCAGTATTTTGACTTCAGAGGGTTACTTGCTGGCTGAGGCATGTCGGGATTTGACGTGAGTATGATAACCCCATCGGGGATCTATCAATCAGAACAGAGCAATGCCCAGGAGTTCCAAAAGACATCCAAGTTTGCCTGCTCGAGGCCCGGCAGTGTTTTTACAAAGGGAGGTGAAGTTGGGGAGATTGGAAGAGTCCTGTTTGCCTTCCTATTTGACAAGGCAAATAACTGCGCTTGGAAGTGGCGAAAGAAAGCTCCGCAGGGATTGTGGGCTCATTCTAGCTAGAAACGAAGTTTTTTTAGAAAAGTGAGGGATGCAATCAAAGTCAGAGGTTGGGTTTGTTCCACTAAAATTGGGTTGCAATCCCTGCTCGCTTGAGGAACTTTATTGATGTCAGTAGTCCCACTGAGAGTATGAGTATTTATGTAGCTGAGAGAAGCTAATGAAATGAACTCAAGTGAAAAAGGGATTGTTCACATGCCCAAGAATTGTATGACAAGGGCCATAATCCAACCATTGTGGTTTAGGGATTTGCAAAATTACTTATTTTTGCTATTGCATCTATGTCAATTTTGCTAACTCTTCACACATTCCAGGCTGTCTCCTGAAATCTACCTTGTTTGCTCTGAATTTCTCCTTCCAGGACAGTCATAGCAACATACTGACCTAATTCTTGAGGTTGTGCAGCTGTGTACTCACTATTTTAAGAGATAAATGAATAACAGTCTCTCCATTCTGTGGTGTAAATTGACCAAAGCCTCTTCATGTCAATGAAGCAACATGAAGTTGTGAAAAACGAAAGCCTGAGGCTGGACATTAACTGCAAAAAGAAAAGGTAGCCATTGCATAGTACTCCTAAAAATTATTGTGAACATACAGCATTTTCAGGTAGAAATGGTGATCTAGTTAAAAAAAGAACTATGGCTGGGATGAAAAGACTGTTGGTAATGTTCACTGGGGTACTGCAATAGAGATCTTGCAATGCCCCAGGTCATCACACTGTTCAAACTGATTTTTCTCAGAAGGGATGTTTTCTGTCTTTTCAGCTATTCATTTTTTATCAGGGTTATATTTTTGAAGGTGTCTGTAGTCTTGCTGGCTGCTGGACAGCTGTATCACAAGGATTTCCCTCTGGTATAAAACACAGAGCTCTTCTGTATCAGTGTGGAATGCAGTAGCAAATCACTGTACAGTGGCCCATAAGGATACCAGCTACCCTTATAAACTTTTTATAACTTAGGAAAATAAACATGTGGTTTCAGGGCTCTGCATAGTCAGTACTAGCTGACTTGGAGCTTGCTTTACAAAACTAAGAAAGAAAATATTGGTAGAGCTAATAAATTTCTGAGGGAATCAGCGAAGAGTATTCTGAAAGGTCTGAAACATTTGATGGTTTATGGTTAACTTTGTATTTTATCTCCCGGAGCATCATCCAAGCTGAGCACTAAAGTGCAGTGTTCTCCATAACGAGTACTGTGATCTGGGAGCTCCTGTGGGACACCAGCCTCATGTCAAGTTATCCACTGAAAGACCTGCTAATGCAGGGGATCCAATGTGCTCTCTGCAAGGCCAGCAGGTACGTATGTCTCACTTAGGGAGAAAATACCTGGTCATAGCAACAGCAAGAAAGCAACCAGCTCTACGCAGATATCTGGCAACTCCTTTTATTTTAAGTAACCTTATTTCTTTACAAAAATCTACTAATTTAAAATTAGTAGCTATTGGGGATGATCAGAATTGAAAGGTGAAGATTGTGATAATGGATATTTGCCACCTCTTTCTAGCAGGCTGTATTCATTGTTATTTTGCAGCTCCTTTTTCTAGATGCCATGTAAGCCAATTCCTCCCTACAGCAAAAATGTTCTCATGAGGGATCTTTGACACATGTAGAGCAGAAAACAGGAATGTAAGAAGAACTCACACCCAGGTTGTGTGCCACCAACTCCACAAATTCTAAGAGTAAAAGAAGTAGAGAAAAATTAAACTGGTGTCCAGATAAATGAAAATGTGGGAAGCTCTAATTCCCTATCATTTCCGTGGGCTATGAAGTGCCATAACCAACACACTTTCAGCGCTGTGTGCTAGGTGGCAGTTTCAAACGCTGTCTGCACACGTGGCAGAAGTTGCATTTGACAAATCTGTTATGTCTCATCTGTTCTGAGCTGCAGCCTTTGGCCATGAAAGGACAAGCCATGCTGTGGCTTTTGGGAAGCTTTCCTGGTGATGTCTTCGATCCTTATCTCAGGCAAACGTTGCAGTGTGTCCTCCTGTGACCTACCTACCCTGTGTCTTGGTGAGTAAACTTCTTGCAGATGGAGGTGTCTTGGTTTAGGGTCCAAAACTGCTCATTGTGCATGTGTGAACTGCTGGCTCTTGGTGGAGTATCCCTGAACTCCTTCCATGCAACAGGTATCAGGGTTCGACCCCAAGTCAGATGCATTTTGGGATCAGTCATCTGAAGGATATTATGGGTGCAGGTTATTTGTTTACTCCTGCTTTCTGAATCCTCAGTCTAGGGTTTCTGATCCTAAATCTAAACCTTCCTTTTTCTCAGGAACTACCCTTTAGTTTGGGACCAAGGCTTCACCAACAAAGCACAATAACATGTCTTGGACAAATTCTGATACAAGAAATATACCTCTTCCCTGCTCATCTGAAAGCCTGAGCTAACCAAAGGCATGACCCAATCCCTTGGACACTCAAACACAACCATATAATACAGTCTATACTCAACTGTTCTGTGGCTGAGCTGACAGATCTTTCTTGCCCCAGAGACAAGAATGGCAAGGGACTGGAAAAAAAAAGAATATTCTACAAATGGGAAACTGAGGCACAGAAGGATTAAATGACTTGCATACAGGCAGACTGTGGCAGAGCTAAGGATAAATCACAGAAGTCTGATTCTCAGTTTAGTGCCTTAACCACAAAATCACACCTTCCTCACATCAGAGCATCCTTTGTCACCACAAGCTGAGGGTAGCAAGCAGTGGGGACAGAAGAGCTGGAGATCACCATAGTAAGAATATATGTTTACTCCATTTAGGTATATTCACTTCCTGATAAGTCCATTAAAGATATCAGTGTTTTCACCTGAAGGTGAAAGATTCTGCATTCTCACTGTCAGTCCCTTGGGTCTCTGTATATTTCTTTTGAAAAGCCAAAGCAGGAGAGTTACAAGAAAAATAACATTCATTAAAAAGCTAATAATAATAGAGCTACACTACAACAAGGAGGTGAAATTAAGTTTGGATTTGTAGCCTGCAAATGCCTGTGTGAATGCTGAAACATTAACTCTGTTGTTTAGCTCAGATAAAATTGTTTTGGTGCCAGTAGAAAATACCTTTCTTTGGGAAGGTCTTCTGGGCTCTAATTTGGAAATTCCAAAAGACTCAAACGTATCCAGTTGTGCACTTGTAAAGAGGTGAGAGACCTGCCAATAAGTGATTTACAGTATGTTTTCCCATGTTTTACATTTTGGTAATTTCATGTTGGAACTCAATACCTAATAATGTAAAATCCAGCTCCTCCAACTAAGCCAGGAATGAACTCATGGAGGAGTGTCCCGTAGGGAAGGGCATATACTACATTACATGTCTGTGTGCCAGCACCGGAGATGCAAAAACAGCTCCGTGGAGATTTGTCCTGTAACGTCAGCCTCCAGAATTGAAAGGGTTGGCTGAATTCACTTCTTGCTACTGACTGACTGCAATTCCCAAGACTTAGACATCACCACAGACTCTGCCGAGGTCATGCTGCTGAACCCTGGGCTCATAGTGCCTTTAGATGAAGCTACCCATGAACTAAAATTCAAGAGAAACCTGAAGGAAATTTGGAGAAAAGCTCAATTTGGAGAAGCTGGTCTGAGCACAATTCCTGTGTCAGCACGATCTGGAGAGCACAGTTCTACATCTGAACCATGAGATGGGATGTGAACTGGCACCTTGAGCTGAATGTCCCCAAGGTCATGCATCTGCACAGCAGCTTGTGCCTTGCTACAAGGCAGGAGATCATTTCAGGCACACCTTTGTTTTTAAGATGCATAGATAAGGTGCAAAAAGTGACACAAAAATAATTTAAGGGCCAGAGAAAATGTGTTACAGTGGAAAACTTAAAAGAGCTTGGTCTGTTAAGTTTGTGAAAAGCAAGGTTGTGAGGTGGTTTGCTTATGCCAGGTGAATTATCTTCATAGAGGTAAAATAGCAGCACTGAAGATCTCCTGGTCAAGTACACAAAGACATAACAAAAGTTAGTAACAAAAGCTGCACCTGAACTCATATCCTGACAAGAAACAAGGCACACATTTTTAACTGATGGGATGATTAACCATTAGGAACAACTATCAATGCAAGCATGGGAGTTTTCATCTCTTTGGTCCTTTTAATAAGGACTGTGTGTCATCCTGAAAAAACCTGGTCTAGAGCACAAGACATTGAAGTCACAGCAAGATGAGTAGAGGGTCACCTTTAAGGGTCTGTGTTAAGTAAATAGTTTCTTCTGGGGCTTAGACTGTATGGATTTACTGCTCTTTCTGAAGCCTGAAAGACATAAACCAGACATTTCCTATCAAAACCTTTGTGTGGAGGATGTAATTTCTCCACCTTTCATGCTCTCTGAAATCCTGAGAGTACCCAAAACTCTCTGCTCTTCTGTTGTGCAACTTGTCTGACTATGTAAAAGACTCTGAGGCCACTGAAGGTGATGATTTTTGTGACATCATCAAATATATCACTATGATGACAGAACTGAAATGAGAATAGCTAGAGTTTTGGCAACAAATGAACAGGCTGGTAGGGCAAGAACTGGGTGCGCAGGCTGAAAAGTCTCAGCAAGGAGAGGAAACAAGTCAGATACGGGATATTATTCTTGGTCTACCACTACCTTATTGCAACATCAACTGTTTGACCAATCCAACCTGAATTGAGACAAGTTCCTCACAGCACAGGAATCTGTGCTAGAGCCAGGGTTTCCAGTCAGGCTGGGCTCAACTAGAAGGAAAGAAAGAACATAAAAGAAGGAAAGACCTGGAGCTCTGATTAATTTCATCATTCAAGAGGCAGAGAAGACTGCCTCTTCTGCAAATTGCTGCTTACGTTCAATGACAGCTAAATATTTTTCTTTGTCTGGGGAAATTTCAAATGAACCTCTAGCCCTTCCAGATCCTAACATGACTTGTGCTGTTGCCATAGTTCAGTCATGCTAGAAACAACCTTCCTATGAATGTAATATTTGGGTTCCCCAAGCTGTTGAGTGCTGTAGCCCTCCTGTGTGATAGCCCTGTGCCAGGGTGCTGCCCTGGCATTCTAGATAACAAGCTGCAAGAGCATTACTATCTAGGACTTGTACATCAGGTTCTGTTTACATCTCTCAGAGAACATTTTAGACAGGTTGATGTTATTTATCCCTGTTTTGCAGAGGACAAAACCAAGCTGCAGTGATTAGTCCAAGGCCATATTGTGAATCAGAGAGAACGAGAGACTGAAACAGACTTATCACTTTGTACCTCTATGCCCAGTAGCTTTTGGCTTAGCTGTATCACACAGTCACCCAACTTAGTGTTAACTTCTTAAACTACCCCCTTGGTCTTTCTGGTTCATCCTTACAGCGATTGTGCTCTTCCCCAGCCCTGTCACCTAGTGTTGCCCATTAGGCAGCAACAGATCTGACATTGCCAAAGGATTCAAGCCTATGTGATGATAGCTAAGAGGTCATTTTGGGATGCAGCAACAGTGTTGTGCAAGTGGACCTTCTTTGGGAGGGGTTGGCTCTCAGACCTACAGATCTCCCTTTCTCCAGATCTCTACAATGCAGATGAGGCCTCTGCTCTGCTGAAGACTGTCTATGCAGGTAAATAAAACAGGTCAGGTCAACGTGCTTTGCACCTGTATGTCCGTCCTGCTCCCTGCTAAAGCCAGTTCAACAGGATGGCTATGACAAATTTTTATTACTTATAGTCCCTTGCTCATGCCCATGGTCTATGCTATCATTTTAAACAATGTAGATGATCTTGGCAGGTTGTTGAGCACATAGCTTGGCACTGGTTTATTTACTGGAATACACCTTGCCTGTTTGACTCTGTGAAATAAGGATTGCAACACTGCCTTTCTCCCATTTTTCCTGTCTTTTCAACTGACTTGTCAAGCACTCTGGAGGAACGGTCTCCCAGTCATCAGGTATACATACAACACTTAGCTGTGGTTTCAACTGCATCCTGTGGCAGGTGCTATTTGAGGGCATTTCTATCCCAGCAGCAGAACATGAGAAGGCAAATTAAGCAATACCACCTTGGACTTCAGGAGCTCTCGGTGGAGTTCAGTATCTGGGCAGAGCTTACTCAGCAAGGGAGTTTAAAATTGCTTTTTGGCTAAGAAAGCAAATCCTTCAGCGTCAATTGGAAAATTGTATTTTTGATTTATTTTGTTTAGATAAGGGTTAAGACGACCAATTCAGAGCCCCTTTATGCTGTGATGTGGGTGGAAGTTTGTTCAGCCACTGAGATAGACCAGTTGCTCCCTTCCCCTCCCCTTGCCACTTCATCCCCCCAACTTGGTCTCACCACGTTTGTTCTGAAACATATGGGCCTAATTCAGGTTGAAGACTAAAAAGTTTGCACAGTGCTGGTTAAAAATTATGGCTTCTTATAATGAAATCTTTGTCAATGGAAACTTGAAATAGCAGCTTGGCTTGTGACTTATGGGGAGACCGTTGATGGAAATCAATTAATCATCCCATTTCCCAAAATCTGAACAGGAGGGCATACTTGAATCAGAAAGGGGCTCTGGTTTATGAGCTACTTGGACAGCTTCAAGACTTTCATTGAAAACCCCAGGAGCATGAGTGGGAACAAATATGTTAAGACTGAATGGTTTTCTTTGGGAAGAAGAACAGCAATAGAGAGCGTCTGTTGAGGAATATTTGTTTTCATTGGGGGGGGGGGGGCTTTTGTTGCACTAGACGTGAGCACTTTGCAATCTTGAGCAATAGGGTCTCGATTTTTAATAAAGGCCCACTGGGTAATTTTATTGAGGTTGCTAATTCTTACTGGGGGTAGTCAGCAGGGGGCTGTACACTGGCTTTACCTGTGCTGGGCCAGCTTGGTGGTGCACACCACCTCTGTGGCTGGAAGTCCTGGCAGGGCCCTGCGGCTGCTTGCTGCGAAACCAAAAACAGTGGTTAAAAAACATGGGATCTCCTTCAGGAATGTGTGAGACGTCATACGTCTGGGACCTTGGCAAGGCACCGGGCAAATTTATGTGAGGGCCAGATCCAGACTGGAGTCCACCATTTCAGTAACCTGGGGCTACGATTATACTGTTCCACATCTGCTTATTAAAAGAAACCATACCATAATTAGAGCAATACATGTAATGGATTCTCTGGTTCAAAGGGTGAACTAAAATGTTGGGGGGACAGGGGCATTGGTTTGGATAGGACCAAATTTGGAAGAGGGAGGATCAGTCTGGGTCATCTTAAAATGTTTCACTTGACCTGAAATGACATGTTTTGCTTTTTCTGGAATTGCTTAACCCCTTTTTCTTTCTCTTTATATATCAGAACTTGGAAAACTTGGTTTAAATAACTTTTAAAAATTAACCCACCCACAGACCCTAAAACAGCAACACAAGAAATCATGTAATAGATACTCACAAAGCTATTTTATTAGCTTCCCATGTATATTTCATACTCTCTCTTGCCATAGGAAGGGATACTTGCCCATATGATTATGCCGTGATAGTCCAAACTAATGTGAAGCAAACACATTATTCCCTTTCAGAATATCCTAAATTTTTGGAGCTGTGCAGAGGACTTCCATCCCCTCAACTTTGCTTTAAAGTGGAACAGCTGCCCTAAAGTCCCCATTTATCTGAGACAAGCAAGGCAGATGACTGGGGCAGTCAAGAGAAGGAAGGGACAAGGAACTGGAAGAGCACTGGAGCAAAGGAGCCTGAAGAAATCTCACCATTTGGCACAAGGATGATTTCCTTTGTCATCCTGCTTGCTTCCTGCCAGTGGGTTGACTTTAATGAATAATGGGAGATGAACGATAATTTTGGTTTCTGCCTGGAGTGGGAACAGCTGACAAAGCATTTAATGGAAGCTGACAGTTAAGTACCCAGCCACAGCAGTAAAGTGTCAGACAAAGCATATGAAAATAAACAGCCCAAATGAAAGCTATTTCTGAGCAGATTGCTGGCACACTTTCCCAACCCCAGGCAGGTTATCTGAGATGGTAATTGCTGCCAAAAAATTCCTCCTCCTCCTTTTTTTTTTTTAATATACCTTATGAGACTTACCTCAAGGGACCATAGAGCATATTTATGGATACGCTTAACTTCAAAATAAGCAAAATCAATACCAGAAAAAGCAGAGCTGTTTTATGGAGCTTATACTAAGTTTGTTTGCATGTTTAAAAAAGCTGGTTGCTTAATAGCAGCTCATATATAGTATCTGATTATATATATGTGTATTTATATATTTAAGAGGTAGAGACTGGGGTTAGCTAAAGGCTTGAAGGAAGCTACAGTGCCCAATTGTCACTGCCTTTCTATAAGACTCCTAGCCAAAATGGTCTGGGGACATGATGAACTGCTGCAAAAGGGTCAGCATGAACCGTACAGCCAAGAGTCCCATCCACTATTTATGCACTAAAAACCTTGCCATCATGAGCTGTGCTTTGACGTCTTTTTTGCCCACAGTGCACGTTAGTTCTGCTTGTGTTGCTTTCAATCTTGCAGAACAGTTAATCAAAGCTGATGCAGGTTATTGAATGTTGCCTCGTGTTTAAAAATGGGTTCGTTGGCTTTGTGGCCAGAAGGGACTGCTCTGATCATCTCCTCTGACCTCCTGCATATAACACAAGCATGGGATAAGTACTATTATATGAGAGTTAATGTACACAGTGCCTTCATTTATTAGCTTTCTAGCTCATTTATTAGCTTAGCTGTGAAAGCAGGTGACTGCGAGTCAGCGTTCCTGGTCCTATTCTTGGCCAAAATGGGCTGTAAACCAGTTATAATAATATTTCCCTATCTGTGATGCTTAACTGATTCCTGCACAGAAAAGGCAACAAGCTTGTGGCGACTTAACAGTTACTGAAAAGAATAATCCTGTTACAGCAAAAATAATAATCAAAATACCAAAACCAATCCCCTCCCCAAATCCAGACTTAAACGAAGATTAAAAAAAATACTTGAAATTCTGAAATACTGGCTGCATAAACCTAAATGTTTAAAAACACTGGAGCATGCGTTTTCCATTTCCAAGCTTGACTCTTACCCCACATCCTTCTGTTCCATTGTTGTAATTCATCTGTAGATACAAGGATTGCATAATTCATCACAGATCTTTACTATAGATATAATTACGTTAAATCCTTTAGCCTGAACAGCATGAAGCCTTCTCTAAGGTGAGCACAAGAGGTCCTTGTAGGTGGTGCTGCTCTGGTGTGGTGGTAGCTACATGTTTTGTGGTGACATCTGCAATGGAAAAAAACAACAGAGCACTGCTGTGAAATACATAAGGAGACAGAGAAGCAGCACGTTGTGGCACCATGCTCTTGGGGGAAGGCACTTGTGTTTGTTAGTGGACAGAAAGCAAGAGGTGGGTTGTGGTTTCCTAGCCATGTATAAGCTATCTGTATTTTTCCCATTTGCCTAGGAAATTAATACGGCACATGAAATTGAAGTTCTCTGCTTCACTGTAAAACTGTTGTGGACAAATGGCTCTAGACATTTGGGCATTAGAGTAATATTAACTGTGTTTCTATGTCTATAAACTGATTTGCCAGTATAATGTTCTGAAGTGCTTTATTATGCTTACGTTTTGATAGGGTGATCCTTGAAAGCTTAACCTTGAGCCACTTTTATGGGGAGTTCCCTAGAAGAGAAGGGCTACTAAATGCAGCCCTGTTCATACCTTAGCCCCTTCAGCTCACGCTGTAGTCCCTCTGCATACCAAAGACTCCTGCAGAAGTTAAAGCTGGTAAAGGTAAAGGCCTGAAAGGACAAGAAAATCATTTAAACCAAGTTTTAGAATATCTGAAGCCTTGAATTACATTCAGATCTTCTGCACTGAGCCCAATATATTGTGTTTCACTAAATCAGGTCTTCCAGGAAGACATCCTCTTTTGGTTCGAAGACATTAAGAGATGGAAAATCCACCACTTCCCTTTGGTAGTTTCTTCCAGTGGTTAACCACAATCACTATTAGAAATTTGTACCTTATTTCTAATTGGAATTTCTCTGGCTTTCAGGTCTTTTTGTGCTTTTCCATTTTCAACTACAGAGCCTTTTAGTATCTGGTATTTCTTCACTCAGAGGTATTAATGTGCTACAATCAAATCATCTCTTTCAGTCTCCTTGTCACTGAGCTCAGCAGCTTGGGCTCTTGGGGTGGAATTCACTCCAAGTGGATTGGTTCTTTGACGTCTAACGTTGAAAGCATCTCTGTGTTTGTCTTGGAGTTCCTTCAAAACTTCAGTCACACATATGCTCAGAAGTGCCTGTTCTGGTGTGTGGCACCATGCCAGGTTTAAGCAGTGGGATTTCTGTACTCTGCTGGAGAAGTCCAAAACAGTTAAATATGAGATTGGTGCCCACCTTTGGCACAGTAGTTTAAGGGGTGAAGCACATACCTTGAAAATGGAAAACGTGGATACTTGGCTTGAGTGGACTAAACCTCATCTCCCATGTCCTGGGAATATCTCTAAGCATCAGGCTGTGGAGGAGCTCAGGTATAAATGGTCCTCTCCTGAATAAGTAACTAGGGGAGCATGGTCTGGCAGAAAGCAAGCAAAGCAGACTGTGCAAAGCACATACTGACACTTCCCCAGGTTACTCTTCCAAAATCCAACAATTTATGGCTCAAGAAGTTGCTGCCTTTTTTTTTAGTAATGCAAATGGGATGTCTTTTCCATGAAATTGTCCAATCTCTCCTTGATGTGAACTTTCAGCATCCACAGCATCCTGTTGGCAAGTCCTACAGCTTAGCTGTGTGTCCTCTGAAAAAAACCCCCACCTTCTCTTCTTTCTTTTGGCTTTGCCAACTGCTAACTTTGATATTCCATTATTTTTGTATTGGAATAGACAGGGAACCACTAAGCCCACTCACTTTCTCCACGTCACTCATTTTATACAACTGTGTAAATCTCCCCTCAGTTGCCAAAGTTTGAAAATTCCTCATATTCTTTGATCCTTCTTGCCATCATCCTCTCATCTGTTATAATCTGTTTGAGAACTGCACACACTATTCAAGATGCAGGTGTGTCATGATTTGTATTACTGTTATAAGAGTCAGGTAATAATGTTTCTCTACTCCTAATAACTCCTAACATTCAATTTACTTTTTCGTATGTTGTCTGAATTCAGCAGCCATCTGAGCTGTCTAATGGGGTTAATTTCTGATCTCATTTCTAAATGGTAATGGCCATCTCCAAGCCTATCATTTTATATGTGAAGTTAGCGTGTTTTTTCCCCATTGTGCATCACTGCCTTTATCTGTGTTCAGCTGCATCTGCTAGTTTAACAGCAAGTCTCTCGGTGTAATAAACTCCTTTGCAGTTCTTCACAGGCAAGCTTGCCTGTTCCAAAATACTATGTCATCAGTGAATGTGGCCACCTCACTATTAATTTCCTTTTCAAGATCATTTATAAATCTGTTGCCATCACAGGTCTCTATGGCACTCCCTGGTTAACCTCCTCCCTGGTGAAAATTCCTACCACTTCCTCATATCCATTACCCGTTACTCCTACCATTATCCATGCAAGGATCTTTGATTATTTTCCTAAAAGCCTTGGGCTGAGAAGGGCCTCCAGTTCTCAATGAGTTTTTCATGCCCTGCTGTTGCTTGCCCAGAGCAGAACTGAGCAGTTGTGCCTTACGTTTCCTCCTGGGTGTCTATGCTGAAAGTGGAAAAGCTTGGCACGTTGCTTAAGCAGAGCAAAGTGCTTCAATTCCTGATGTCACTGGAAGACCAAGGCATAAAAGGCAATTGGACTGGATAACTTCTCACAGGTGCTCAGTGGCATGTAGCCCTTTCCATCCCAGCCACATTTGAAATTGAGGCCATGATGACATTCACCGTCACTCCCTACCCAGGAGCAAAACACCTGCAATTCCTGTAGGCAGTATCTTAATGAAACCTTTACCTGGGGCAGGAGACAATCCCCATTTGCAAATATGGTCTGTACTCTTTCTTCCTGAACCTGTGCTTTCACATTCAGCTCATTTTTGAGTATTTTCCATGAACTGACCTGATTTATCAAGTGAGTTTTTGGTCATGCTCCTGTTCTCTTAGTTAGCCCTCCACTGATCCTTAAACACTTTTTCTTAATAGCGATGCTAAATTTATTTCCAGAGCTCACTGACAGACATGCTGAAATGTACCAACCCTTGGAGCCCTCCCTACAGAGCCTCAGTGGGTCCCCCCATAGAGTGATGAATCCCCATTAATGACCCCTTTCTGGCGCTGCCAGTCAGCCAGTCCCTAAGTCACTCTCTTTATGCTCTACTGATACTGCATTGTGCTAATCTTAAATCAGGATTTCAGACCTGTGCCCTCAGGAACACACATGTTCTAGCTCTGCTTTGGCATTGGTTTATTTTTGCCTACTCCCAATTCTCCTTTCTGCCTCTATTGCCTTAAAGGTCTTGTTGTTTTTACCTAAAATCAATATTCTCCTGTCCTCTCCCACAGTGATGACATACACGTTGATGAAGTTGGATCTTATTTAGATGCACACCCCTTTATAATGTGCAAGCTTTGACATTGATGCCTGCAGTAAGCCTAGTTCATACTACTGGCAAAGCAAAAAGAGGCCATAGTGCTAATGCACATCAGGTCTTAGAGCTTTTTTGCCTCAGGTTGTATTACAGTCAAGTGAGTCAGAGACGTGGGAACTGCTAACTTTTTTCACTGGGGAGCATTGTTAGTGACCTGCACAAGAAGCCAGAAAACTGTTATTGCTTGAAATGTAAAATTAAAGAAAAAAAATTGCTCTTTTTCTTATTTCCCTGAACAGTACCACATGCTTCCCTGGAGGAAAATCATTGTTGAAATATGTTGACTGCAAAATTTTCCGTTTATCTGAATATTCCTCTCTTGCTCTGAGCTGTGGGATGCAGGCAGAAACCTGTCCCATCTGTTCTGGAGTGATCTGTGGAAGCTGCAAGCATAACCATGCTGGGGACAATGGATGGCCTAGCAGACTGCCCTTACTTCTGTAGGATTGCACTGTGAGGACAGGTTGCACCAGAGAGTAGAGAATGGTGCCCAAGATCATGTGGTCAGCCTGGTGCTGCTGGTGGGGTCACACTGATTGGGACCCTACAGTAGCACCAGTTCCACTGGTGGGATGTGACCACAAAGCTAACAGCCTGCTTGTGAACTTCGGGAGCTCTCATTGCTGTTGGGCATGTTGTGGCCTGATGAGCCTTCTCATTACCAGACTCATGCCAGATCCACTTGAAGAAGATTTCTTCTTCAAGTGCAGCGTGCCAGACGATCTCACAAGTGTTAATTCTGGTCTTGGCATTCATCCCTGAAGGATTTAAAGCATCTCTGAGAGAGCATCCCTTTCATTTTTCTCTCATTCCTTATTGCATAGAGTGCTTTGATACATTTCCCCTCTCCTACTCGCTCTTTCTTTCACCATATGTTAAAGATTTTAGGAATGTGCCTTTTCTGCAGCATCTTTTGCTTCTAGATTTTAACGCAGTCCTGATGCGTTTACCATAAATCCCTGGAAATCCAGCACAAAACTTGTTGGAAGCAAGAACTCATTGGAAGCAAGTTTTACACATGTGTACAGTCTTTCTTGTCTGGGCACAAGAGCTGCATGATTAACTAGATGAAGAGAAAAATTGTCTATACCAAATGTCAGCAAAATTTTTGATTGAAGATATTTTTACACTAACAAGCCCTCAGTGTCTACTGTATTCAGCATAAAGGAGAATCGTGGCAAGGAGCAGAATGGAAGAAATGTGTTAATTTGGAAAATCTGGAGATTTTTATCTAGTGGAAAAAAGATTCCTGTGAAGACTATTGGAAAAATAGTGAACATTTTTGTGAACATTTTTGTTTATATGAAAGCCTTTATCTGCTTTCCACTAGTTCCATCATCTGGCAAATGTTTTTCGGCAACATTCTCCATTCACAGTTTTCTTTTTAAATCTCACATTTCCCCTTTGCACAGCTCTACTCTCTGGCTCTGAAACCCTATTCAATTCTTTACCTGCTCTTCATTGTATAAAATATTCTGCTTTCTCCAGAAATTACTCCAGAAGTTTAGGGGAGAGAGTGAAGGTTCCTTAGCTGTCTTACACCAGTCAAGCAGTCTGCTGAATAATAACATCCAGTAGCTACAAAATTTTGTCACTTTTCCTGCTGTGTCCTGTGGAGCAATTGGTGCATATTGTGGTCCCAGCACAGGAGAAATACTGACACAAAGTAAGTAAGGAAGTCATGTAAGCTATCAGCTGAAATCCCAAACCTTGTGAATCCCAGTGTTGTGACTGAGTGTGGGACGTACACTTGTGATGGACCTGGCTACATTGCATAGCATGGGAACGTGTCCTGCAAAGGCTGCTGGTAACAAGTGTTGGGGAAGGAGTGAACATCCCAAGACCTCTTTTTTTTTCTGGTGTCTGCCCAATTTAGGTCCAGAACTGTGTCCAGGGAGCCCTGTTGTCCTGGTAATCCAGAGCAGAAGAAGAGAGGCAGAACTGGCCAGTGAGAGAGTGCATTCACTTCACTTCTTTCTATGCACAATTTCCAGTTCTTTTGTATTCTTCCAAAGAAGTCTGTCTAGAAGGCATGCCTTAGTCAAGACAAACAAACAGGAATAAAAACAGATTTCTACTATGAGATAATGAGGTTTTCTGTTTTGTTCTCTGTTCTTTTCCTAATAATCCCTTGTGGTTTATCAGCCTTTTTGATGACTGTTGAGCACTGCATTAATGTTTTCAGAGAACTATCCACAAACCCCAGTATCTCTGTGAACAGTCATAGCTAATTAAAAGTACTGTAACATATGTATAATTTGAGTTATTTTTATCCCATATTCATTACTTTGCATCTATCAACACTGAATTTCTTTCAGTGCCATGAAATCTCATCAACAATGAGTATCACTCAGTGTCATGAGATCCTATCATCTGTAAACTCTGTTATTTCATGAGTCACTGTTTCCCAGATTTTATGAATATGTTGAACAACAGTCGTCTGCGTGGCACTTCATGTGACCTCCCTCTATTATGTAATTCGGCTCTTCTTTCTGTATCTTTTTAGCCAGTTATTAAGTGGGAGAGATGAGATCTCAGTTTCTTTTTAAGCCTTTTGTAATCTAAGTACATTGCATTAACCAATATTGATATCACATTGTTTCTTTCAAAATGCTCTACAAGATATGTGAACTATGACTTCCTTCTGCATCTCTGGGTTCAGCCTCATGACTGGGAAATTATGAGAAGAACAGAAGTATTAGAAAGAAGCCCTACATTTCTCAAAATACCTCTCTTACTCATGACTTTGGGATCAGTGAAAGCATCTCCTTACCAAGTAGGCTTGGGCATCATGGCCACAGCCTAAACCTGTTAAAATTTGAGATGTGACAGTGTGAAGTAAAAAAGTAAAAAAAGAAAAAAAAATAGAAAAGTCGTCTAAAATGAAGAGCAGTAATAAAAATAGGCAGTACCTCAATACACTGGCATGATTTGTCAGCAAAATATTCATGGACACTAGGCAGAGAATGCACAAATAAAACAAAAGTTGGGTCTTGGTTGTTATTTCAGAAAGATCCTCAAGCAGATGTCAGGCTGTATCCTGGCTAGACTCCCCTGTTAGAAAGGAGCCTCTTGTTAGCACAGCACTAAGAGCAATTGCACAGACAAACCTAAGGCATGGAGCAGCCGTGCATAAATTATTTCTTTTAATATGTCACTGGAATTCCTAAAGGAAAGCTGGCCTTTTTTTTATTATTTTATTTCATTTTGTTTCTCATTTATTTCTAGGGACTCTGGTTATGCAACAGACTGGTGCAGAGTGGAGAGGGACTCTTATACTCAGCCCAGACTAAGCCAAGCGCTGCACTCTTCCTCTTTGCAGAAACACTAGAGGAGTTTCTATTCTCTTTTGTGTAGTCAGTGAATTCTCCGCGGGGATCTCCATCTATCTGGCAGGTCACATTACAGCTCTGCTCTTGTAACTGATCTGTCCATTGGTTTCTACAGAAGAAGTGTTATTGATGAATTACTGCACATGGCGCTGAGAGTTATGTTGCAGAGTTGTTACTTTTCAGCTAGGGAGCTTTCCTGGGAACTTTCCATGATGTGCTGGATGGCTAAAGAGGTTTGGACAATATGTAGCATACAGCTGCCATAAGTCATTATGACCAATAAACAGAGAGAGCAAAATGGATAGAAAAGTTGAAGATCAAAGATGCCAGCAGGACATGCATATCTGTGATTACTGATGAATTTTACTACATTAGAGAAAGCTGGCTGACTTCAAACGATGCTAGACCTCCTGGCAAGGCATAGAAATAAGCCCCCAAAGTCAGCATGTTATGACAATTGCAGTTTCCCTCAATGTGAGACAGCACTGATAGCGCTGCCAAATGCCAACTAAACAGATTTATTTTGTCTGAGACCATTTTTTCTTTCCATTGAAGCCTTCTCTGTACTTTCCCGTGAGGTGTAGTTGTAAGCAGAATTGGTAGCATTGCCTGAGTAGGTCCATATTACAGCTGGGCAGAAAATAATTTTGCTGTTCTATTACAACATTTGACATACTGCGGTACAGCACCCTAGCACACAGATAAAACCACCCAAGATTTAAAACAGCCACTAAACCCTGAGAAACCAAACCTCATATTTTAAAGTTCGATTTGCACTAAATAAAACATTTGATGTCACTAACTATGAAAGTTTTAATTTTTACAATTTTCAATTTTTTTTTTAACTTTAGTCTAATTTTCTCAAAACAATAGCCTTAATTTTTTCTTCTATGTCACAATATGTCATTTCAGTAATTTTTTTTTTTTTTCAACATACATTGAGCCTGGAGATTAACTGAAACCAATGTTTTTCCATAGTGCTTTGGTTACTAGGAGTTGTGTTTTTCCTGTGAAAAATAGTTTAGAAAATTCCAACCAACTCTAGTAGTTATGCTAAAATGATTCACAGTAATGTCCTTTGTAATGTCTTAAAGCAAAGACAGCATCAACAGAAGGAGTTCAACACCACAGGTAAGGGCTGGATGATGAAATGGAATTTAAGTGTCCAGTGCCATCCTTATTCAATCTACTCATATGAAGCTTCATAAAAAAGGAGGGTATTGGAAAAGATGATCCCTAGCTTTTCAGAAGTTGGCAGAAAGAAGAGAACATCACCAACAGAGACGTGACTGGATCCAGTTTTTGGGATACTGCTTGTCTCCTGTCCTCTGGAGGTATCAGGTGGAGGGTGATGAGGACAGAGGCCTGTTTATCCAAATAGGAAGGGAGAAAGGTTTCCCACCCTACTGAAACGGCTTAGGAGGCATGTTATGCCAAGCCAGAGGGGTAACAAATCTTGGCTCTGACTCCCAGCTTCCACAAACTGCAAGGATGACTATTCGATTTTGAGCTTGGATTCAGCCAGTTTAGAGAGCAATTATCCATCCATGTTCTGTAATTCAGTTATGAACTGGTCTCCAAACTCTCCTCGCATTAAGGTCTGAGTTTCTATTTATTTGGATTACAAAGTCCATTTCTGCTATTGCTGTCTTGCCTTTGCCTCACACTGCAAACATCCAAGAAGCCTGAAGGTACTGAGAAAAGGGGGTTGATCCAATATCTTCTTTATTTAAGACGGGAAGTGTGTAAGCAGATGATCTATTAATACTACATTTATTAATACCCTTCTCACTCACAGGAACCAAAAATCACAAGGCTTGCTTTGAAGCTGGGGCTTTCTCACATGCATTGAAACGAGTTTCCAGCAAAGCGCAGGTGCGTGCCATATGAGCAGAAGAAACCCTGGGACTGCAAGCAAGCAATTTGATGACTGCTGTGTGCTCAGTGCCCAGAGCAGATTCATGTCAAGGTGACACTTCCCTGGCTTGGCTCTCCCCTTGTCTCTTACTGGAGAGCTGTAGATATTTTGCTCTTGCAGGCTCCTTTTCTTACTTTTTAGTGCTTGATAGATGTTGTTCCTAAACACTTTCGCAGGTGATTACTGTGGGGAATTAGTAGGCTTCTTATTCACACCTTTCTGTCCAGCCCCTCTTGACTTGCATAATTCATTAAACCAGAGGAAACGAGGGATCTCACAAAGTGTGCTGAGGCCCCGCCAGCCCCAGAGGGGCTTTTCAATGGTTTAATTTAATGATCGTTGTGGGAAATGCTTGTGTAGATGTTAAGCATTTTGATTCCCCTCCCATTCTTTCCCCTGTTAATAGGTGGTTGTGCCACTGAGACATTCCTTAAGAAGAGCATTAATGTGAAGTGTGAGCGTTGTTGTCTGTTGACATGCTGGCTAACAAGGATGAGATATCAGACTTAGGTTCCCAGAAGGGATGCCTAAATTTTTGTGGGTTTCAAACATTATAAATTTTGCTTTCTAGCACAGGTGAGGTTTGAACCCCTATCTGCAAACACCCATGTCCCAAGTGTCCCTTTTCAGTAGTGGGGACACCGGTAAAGGAAAATACAGATGTGAAAGAGGCCCTGAAGCCTTCAGGCATGTCAAGCTCTAACCAGTTTCTCCACACCTCCCCAAAGTGGATATATGGAGCAGGACATGAATGAAGGAGCAAAGCGTTCTGGCTAAATGACATGGGTCCAGTGACACTGCTTCAAGACATGACATCAAACTCTTAGGCAATGTCTACACTACAGAATTGCAAGTTGCAAGGGAGTATTCCCAGGTGCTTTAATTTGCTTTGATCCTCAGTCAGGTCCCTTGCACGCTTTTGGCCTTGGCTCATTAGCATCCCTCCAAATAGTTTCCAGGAACAGTTCGGCAACCGGCACGGCCAGGGACCATTCCCAGTTGGCAGCTTGGCGATAGCCGCTCTGTTTTGGAAAGCAGGAGAGTTTAATGAATGGATGCAGGCATTTCTGTGCCAGTTGGCCTCCAGGCTAGAGAGTGGTCCCCGGCCGTGTTTAATTTTCTAAAACAGACATAGCCTCGGGTCTCCTTCTTATCTCTGCCATTGACTTCCTGGGTAGTGAGGGTTTGGCTGTTTACCTATAAAAACGACTTTGTGAAAATGGAGCTGTGCATGAAAGAATAGTTTCAAAGACTATTTATTATGAATATGGTTCTTTTTAACTTAACAAGTCATTCACAAACTGATCTTGGCTTCCTTGGATTGAGTTAGTGTTCAGAGATATTCACTGATCATTTACAGCAAGAAACATTCAGCCTCTGGTTTGTTTTCTTTGCTTCCTTTTTGCAGTGGGGGACCGGCCAGCTGAGAGATCTGCTTTTGTTTTCCCTCTCCTTGATTTGATGATTGGAGCTTTTCAAACAGAACTACAACACACGGCAAATATCCACGATGAATTTCTAGACAAATAAACACTAGGGCCGAGGTTATTTTGGAAGAACAGCAGTCTCACTGCCTCCAAATGGCAAATAATAGAGTGAACTGAGGCCAGCCATTTTTTTCTGGAGTTGGAGGATTTCTGCTATCCCTCCTGTTAACCTGTGCTTCTCTGTCCTGTGGCTTTGCTTGGTGTTTCTGAAGCACTGCGAAAGACAGTTAGGGCTGCCTAAGAGTCAGTCCAGGTTCCCATTGAGAAAAAGGAGACTCTTCGCATTGCCACATTGCCCAGAAGTGGAGTGAGGATTGCCCCTGGTCTGGGTGCTCATGGGGTGTGGGTTCAGGGAGGGTCAGCCCCTTGCAGGGAGGACCATGCGAGGTGACAGCTCAGTCTTTCCCAGGTGGGGATGGCTCAGGAGGTGTGCTGGAGGCAGGCTTGCACTGTCTAAGCATAGCTCTTGGCTCCGTCGTTTGCTCATCTGTGGCTTTGCCTTCACTCACTTGTTTCCTTAGATGAGTTCCACTGCCTGCTTATTTGTGTTAGGAAAATTATCGTTCTTGTATTTCGGTCTGTGTCACTTCCTCTGGGCCTGTTTTGTTATTGCACACAGGGATGTCTCTAATGAAGTGGACGGAAGGAGGAGGACTCAGGGCTTATTTTTATCCTATACATAGGAAGTTGGCCAGAACAGGGAAAAATAGAGCAGAAAGTCCTTACAGCATTTCCACCCCTCAGGCTGAGAGACAGCAATCCCCACAGACCTTGCTCAAATGTTCCACCACTGCCCAGGGATGCTGCCGAGGAGATCTTTCTCCGCAGTTTTGCTTGTTTGTTTTTGAAAGGAAAAGTGCACATTGCTTCCTGCCACAGGGACGGAGCTTGCTGCCCTGCCATTGCTGCGATCCAAGTTTCTTTTATTAATGAATTAAAACTCAGACCACCAGACTAACTGAAAAAAAAGGGAATTTGTGTATATGTATTGGTAGTGTGACAGCACCTAGAGGCCCTGATGGAGCTGGCAGTTACATCACACATCTGTAAAGAGTGATGAGAGCTGGTCTGAGGAGCCTCAAACCCAAACTGAACAGATAGGCTCAGGGTAGCAATACAGGACAGAAGTGCAAAAAAATGTAATGGTTATCATGCTACCATGGAGAAGAGAAAGGAATAGGATGAAGCCAGACCTTGTGTTTTTTGATTCAATGAGTGGCTCATTAGACCATGCTGTTGCCGTAGAAATCTAAGGGAAACTGAGGCACGTGTTTTATGACTAGTTGTTTACCTTGCATTCACATTTTCTTTGTCCCATTAAATCTCCTTTCCAGAAGGACTACAGGCCATCTTTTTGCTTTTTTTTTTGAATGGTGATGTCCAAGGAGACGAGCAAGAGGCCAGACAGCCGGGGCTCTCCCACGCAGCTTCCCTGGCACAGGCCGGCATCACCACTGAGCACCTCCTTGCTCTGCCGCTGGTCCTGTAACACAGCTGGGCTTCAAAAGAGGATGCTCCTCTCCCACGTGCTTCAAAGAGAAACCGAGAGTCGCAGAACAATTACTCCCACTCACAGGAGGAGGGGAAATCCTCTTCTAACGGGATCATCCTGTTAAAATGAGGATGTCTGGTGATTTATGACTTGCTGCTTTAAACCCTCCTCCCCCTACCAAAGAAACACAGCAGACAGCAAAGCTGGAGGCAGATACAAGAAGGAGCTGACATTGGCAGCACTTGAAATATAGTGGGAGATGGGAAAACCCTTTCTTGCTGTCCCCATTAGCATTATTTAATTAATAGTTATAATCTGATCAGAGGTTGCCATGCAGGAGGCATGTGCAGGCTGAAAATCAAAGCTTTAATAAATAGATATTTTAAGACCAAAAAGCACCACCAGGTAATTTTGCCTGACTTCCTGTATAATTGATACCAGAGGTAGACCTTTTCAACGAAAAAAAGCGCTAGATTTAATGGGAAGGTGTTATTCATGTGATATTTTTTGGTAATAATTTTAGCAAGAAAACTTTGAGTGGTTTATTTTGCAAAATCCAACTTACTGCTGCTGGATTGGCTTCCATTTTCATTTTCCACTCTAAGTGTCTTCTAAACCCCAAGGACTGCATGCTCTGTAGGGCTTAGACTTCCATTTTCATTTTTTTTCTGCTATAGACTCCAAATTTAAAAAGGATATTCTTAACCTGGGGCAAAGAAAATGTTGCATTTTGACACTGTGGAACTCTTGCAACCTACATTAAATACTGCAAAAATTAGTATCTATGCCATCAGTTCTGTTATTGTCTCTGACATTTTTATAGCTATCCCAGCTCATTTCATTTGTGTTAGCCTTGGCCTGGTGTTAGCCTTGATATCTGGTGTGGCAGTAAGACAGGTTCTCGTCCCAAGAATCAAACAGACTTTCAGTGGAAGTTCCTCTGTCACACATGGAAGTTGAATGGCAGGCCAGCTTGTGTCAAGAGCTAGAAATAGGAAGACAATGATTCATTTATACCAGGTTTCAAGTAGAGAAGAGAAATCCCATCTCAGGACCCACAGAGAAGCAGAAAGCAAAGACAGCCAAAAGAGACAGACCTTGGTGTGGGCAGTGCAATGTGGGGCAGCCCTGGGGGGAGAGTCAGAAGCAGAACAGATCATCCAAACTGCTACCATACCTGCTTCTCTACATGAAGCAACTCATCCAAATGTAAGCTAGTCAGTGTCCAGATTAGATTGGTCCATACCCATTCGTATTCTAGGTATTTCAAAGAAAGCATCACAGCCTGTGAAAGATTAAGGTCACCCAGAATAGATTTTGAATATAGAGAAGGTCATGGTTTTAATCTAGACCAAGTCCATCAAACTCAGAGGTTTTTATATCCCCATCACCGAGTTTTGAATTTGCACTGGGATGTTCAGCACAGGCCATTAACAGGACAAATTTCTCGATGCTAAAGGGAGGGGGAGTGACTGTGAATTATAAAGCCACATCCTTACTGGCGGCTATAAATTTGGATAAACCTCCTCCCCCAGTGCTCTGGATTCTTGCATGCTGTCTCCTCAGGCTGTTTCCCTCTCACTTGTGAAATATATTACAGTAGCCAAATTACCAGGGGATGAATGACCTCAATAAATTCACTCATTCTGCTCTAAGAGAAGATACCATGCTGTGGAGAACAGAGTGAGAATGTATTTTTCTCCCCAAACTTGCAATTATTCCCATTGTGTGTCAATTTTATTGGCAGGTGATTTTTTTCCTCCCTTGGTTGGCCCCAATTTGAATTTTTCCATTCTGCTTCCCACTGTAAATGCCTTTTCCAATTACTGTATTTTAGCTCATATCAATGAAATCTGTATGGAGGAAGAGAATAAAGCAGAAAAGGTCCTCAGCTGGTATATATCTGCCTTACTCAACACATTTCAAGAGGGCTCCCTGCCCAGCTCAGGATCCATGCAGCAGTGCTGTGAACACTGAACATAATCCTACCATATTTTCTGTAGACAGACTTGCTAAGCTGGTTATGCATGGGAGAAATTCTCCCCCAAGTTATTAACGGAATGGCTGAATTTCATTATTTCTTTTTTGTGCAGCATGTACTTACAGAGGTACTTCTCCAATCTGACAAAAATAAACATTTATTTCTGGGGAGCAGAGCAAAATTTTTATACAGATACAAAATCAGCCCATCTTCATCAAAATTCAGCAAAAGTACAGGCCCTGCCTATCATTTTCCTAGTAACTTGACTCGGTGCTCTAAGCAAAGAGCCTAGGGGCAATGACATCTGAGAGGCTCCCAACAGCAGCAAAAGAAGTTCAAACCTCACTGGGCAAAATGTCCTAAGGTCCCTGGGGAAAGCCTCAGAATGGCAGTAGAGGCAGAAAACAGCTGAGAATATCCCTACCCCAAATCCCTAAGCATTGTATTTTTTACAAACCCTTGCCAATATTAATGTAGCTTCTCTTCCAACTCAGAACAGAAGGGACTAAAGCTTTGTTTCAGCATCCACCCAGATAGCTCCAACTTCTCTGAGGCAACAGATGCACAAACCTGGTGCTGGCTGAGAACACAGGAGGTGCAATTTCCAAGAAAGAGACAATTTAAAACAAACTGATAGCCAAAACTAACTTCATTAATTTTATAATCAGCTCCTAGATAGCCTAACAAAAAACCATGGGCAGCATCTGCAAGAAGTCAGCATTGCCCTGTTTCTATGGCAGGCGAGTCCCCACCATGTCTGGAGCTGACTCTTGCTTCACCCAGTTATAACCAAGTAAAATGTGGGCATCCAGTTTTCTCCTGAAGCAGCTGGAGTAAGAAGACCACTTGTTGGTGGGGGATCATCTCACACCATGACACCACAACTGGTCCAAATGCCAAATGACACAATAGAAAACCACGACCATAGGACCTGGAAACATTCAAGGTCAGGTTGGACAAGGGTCTGAGCAACCTGATCTAGTTGGAAATGTCCCTGCTCATTTCAGAGGGGCGTTGGACTAGATGACCTTTAAAGGTCCCTTCCAACCCAAACTATTCTATGATTCTATGACGTTGGACATCTGAGAGTAATGGTTGGCTTGAGAAGGGGCTCACTGATCGATTTGATCCCACTGTTGCATACTGGAGGAGGACCCATGCTGTTTGCTTTCTCCACAGCCAGTGATCTGGATTATGCAGCAGTTCACATGCCAGCTGAAGAGCTTGGTCACAGCTTGAGAGCCATCCATGGGGCTTGAGAAACAGTTTGACCATTGCAGCTCAGACCAGATGAGGACAATACGTCTTCATGTTATGTATGCTGGTTTTGTGTGAGAGCAAAGCACATGAAAAGGCTCCCCTCTGAAAACTCTGAGCAGAATAATTTCTCCACGACTCAGCACCAACAGTCAGCAGTGTTGCAGTAATGGAAAGTTCATTCCCTTTTGCTTATCATGTAGGTCAGAGCTGGAGGGAGAGAAACTAAAAGTCAATGGCACAACAGCCCCCTGCAGTTATTTCCTCCAGGATGAAGAACAAATGTGGAAGGTCTGATCCAGGCAAGTAATAACCTCCCAGCAGGTACCGAAGCTTCAGTGAAACTCCACCTCATTTCAGTTTGTGTTGGAGCTGTCACCACCATGGTGGTGGCTGCAAGAGCATTGCCCTTAGTTCTCAGAGGCAGGAAACCACTGAGAGGTCTTCGCACTGGAGCAAGACACTTAGTCTTGCAACTACAGTTGCCCATGACTATTCTACTTGCTCGTAGACCTTTAGTTATTCTTGCACAATTTTCATTTCCCATCTGGTATTCTTGGTATTATCGATATTAGTTTTTTCTCTCATCAGATGTAAGGCAAGTTACTCTTGTCAGACATTAGGCAAGTTACTCTTGCCAACACCTACATCAGCCTCCAACTTGATTCCTTCTCTCTCTGCCTCGCTGACCTTGTTTACATCTAAATGATGGTCACAAAGGAAAGGATGATTTCAAAAATTCTTTGTTTGAAAAGGCCAAAGGCAAATTTGGAATACAGACATGTGTGTCCTGCCTGTGTTGGTGTGAAAAAGGAAAGAAAAGGTCACCAATGTGGGAGTCCCATAAGAGTCATTTCACCTTGCATTGTCGCTGTTAAAAGAGAGTAGTGGTTTTGCTTTATCTTCTCTTTTATGACGTCTGAAGGTTGGGAGAAGACAGGATACAACAGTAATAGAAAGCTAAGGCAATTGCTTTAAAGCCAAATCCTTTCAGAATGCCCTTAAAATCTCAGTGTCTGTAAAGTTTTCAGGAAAGAGTAATATCTTCTTATTAGATGATTTCAGCTGATAAAGTTGCGGGAAGGGAGAAAAAGAGCTTTGGGGCACATGACCACTTCTTCAAATCTCTGTAGACTTTGAAATGTCATTGTTTCCTGATTTACCTCGTGAAACATAAACTTTACTAAACATGGTACATTAACGACAAGGTGCGCAAATGTGCCTTTTCAACTCAGAAACAGAGTTGCTTCTGTTCCAGACAGAGCTACCCCTTTGGACCTAAGATGACAAATAATTCAAGTTTAAACACATGTAGTTGTTTGTAGGCCCCAAGACACTTTATGGCAAATTCGTTCCAGCTACTTTTCTCAATGTCCCCATACAAATAAGGCCTAAGTATCAAGGCCAGGAACAAGAGAGGAGACAGTTACACACAGTCTGAGGATATGAAGCCACAGTGACTTTCATATATACATAGACACATGTATGTATGCATGTATATATATAAATTAGGAACCCTGAAACTTAAATCCATATGCAGGAAAGTCTGCAAACAGACAGGATGCTGAAGGCATTTTGGAAGAAAAAGATATTGCTGCCTGCCAGTGTGAATGCAAACTGCATATAGGTTTAGTATCTTATGCTTTGGGGGTTTGAGATTTTCAGCTGGGTAGTTTTCACCTAAATAGAAGTCAGGTGTTTTTCAAAAGGCTTTTTCTTTTAATGCATCACAGTATTTTTTCCAACAGAAAAGGACTGGCTTTTCAACAAGAATGGAAATTTTTATTTCAATCTGAAATTTTGTTTATTTTAAGAAAAAAAGTAAAAACTAGCCATGGAAACATTCTCACTAAAAACGCTGGCTTTAGAATAAAAACCCTTTTGAGATTTTTTCAAATGAGATATTTCCCTTTAAAACTTTAGTTTTCAAAAGAACCTGCTTTTTTTTTTTTTCTTAAAGTTTTCAATTGGGAAGGAAGGCAGTGACTAGAATCAACCTAGAAAACCTTTGTGGGGAAAATTAAAAAATACACTTATGTTAAAATGATGATATTTTCAATTAAAAGTAATTGCCAAATTTTGATCAAACCGTAGAACATCTGACCACATCTGATGGGGCTGGCAATACTGTGTAGGTGGCTCCAGTGGCTGCACAGCACTGGGGAAAGGTTACACTGTCAATAAAACCGGCCATGGGCTGTTCGCTTCCTACCTTCCCATATGTTGGGCTCATTAATGGAACATCAAATCCACAAATGTGGACATAAAGTCAGCCTATACATGCCTAACTTCTGATATGAGCATCCGACCACTGCTTGGGGCCTGTGTTTGAAAAGCAGGGCCATGTCCTGAGGGCTGTAAATCCATTCTTTTTTTGATGGAAAACAAATCTCAGCGGGTTTCTTTCTTTTTTTTTTTTTCCACAAAAGAGTCTTGTATTCTGCGCTGTGAGCCTGAATTGCAACTGGGAGGGGGGGAAGCTGCAAATCCAGCTCAAGGCTTGAAAGATTTCCACTGTCATTGCTAGAGCTCTGCGGAGTCAGAGCCCCTTGGTGCCAAGAACAAACACATCATCACCACCACATAATGCAAACACGATGCTCTTGTAATCTGCTGTGGGACACTGGGAATCTGCCTCCCGGGAGAAGAGGCAGGCAGGGAAAGCCCTGGAAATCTTTTTTGGTGACTAAAACCATGCTTTATTGCAAAGTGCGTAAAGGGCTGTCTCTCCTTTCCAGGCTGACTTCCCACCTGCAGTGTGTTGCTGATTTAATAAGGGCTGAAAGGGATTATCAAGTTGTGAAGTTGTTTGCATCCTACCGGGTTGTAATGAATGAAGGTTTTTGTTCAGCTCAGCCTAACTGAATGCTTCTTGGAGTGATCATAGCTGGGGGAAGGCTGTAAATGACCGGCGTTTTTGGTACATGGTTAATACTTGAATGTTACATGATGAAATGGTGGGTGCATAAACTCCTTGTTAGTTTTGTAGCGTGCTTCTTTCCCTTACTCCTGCCCCAGCACTTGCTTCAGGCTAAGTCCTTGCAATGTTTTTTCAGTCTGCTTTGGTAGCTCAGCATTCAGTGAAAGACAAAAACTCAGTATCTTCAACTCCTGTAATTAATGAGCAACAGGAAAGTTCCCTCGCAGGTCTCTGCATTCACCGTCTTCCTGTAACTCTGCCCAGGTTGCCTCACCCTTGGGGAGTTTGTATCAGTTGCAGTTCTGCTTACAAAACTAATGACAAGAAAGATGCTCATTCCCTGCCAATTCCCTGCAAGCCAGTTGCATCCCCTGCTGAGAAGGACAAAGAGTGCCACAGGCATGCTGGGGTAAAAGCCTCTTAATCCATCTCATTTTCAACCCAATAAAAGAGCAGAGCAACTCCACCCAATTAACAGACACAAACCCCACCTGTCCCTTTAGAGGCAGAGCTGTCTGAGCAACAAGAATTTAAAACTCTCTTCTTCCTTGTCCGGATGTTTTTATAGATCTGGCACCTGCATAAGGAGCAGGAGTTGGTCCTCTCCATGATGGTCTTCTGTCCCTCTTGAAAGGTCAAACCTGCCCTGTTACAGTCCTCTCCTCCCCGTGTGGCTGGGTTTGCTCCCTCTTTTTATCCTACTACACTGTAGTTGTTCCCAGTCCCTCTCACGCTTCCTGTCCACCAGTGGATTTTGTCTTGGGATGCTGACCCAATAGGTGAGGTGTCCTCCTGGCCATTCTAGCGTTGGTGCTCATGCTAACACAGTGGTACAAACAAGAGCTTTACCAGATCAGAGAGTGCAGAGCCCCAGATCTCTTCATCTAGGAGAGCTAGCAAGTGCAAGCTGTCTCAGTGTTTCTGCTCTTATTTGAAATTTCCTCTGGAATGTGTCACCCACCATTCAGAGTCTGGAGCAGCTAATAACAAAATTCTGGTATCTTCCTAAACTTTCCCCTTGCTTCAAGAAAATAAGCAACCTCACAATCTGCTCTCTCATAGCTCTGGTTCTTATCTATATATCTCCCATATCTTTTCTTGTCATAGCTTTCCACAGTCTCCTCCCATCAGCCATCCTATTCAGACATTTTTTCACTTCCCTCTCCCGCTCCTGCCTCTGAGCACATCTTCCTTCCTGCAGATAATGTTTGAGAAGGAATCTCAGCACACTTAATCAAGTAGGGTGTTTACCCTACCCAACTTTAGTCTCCCAAGTAAGCCAACAGGTCTTTCCATACTGCTTCTACAGTTAATGAAGAGAGAAAATTCCTCCAAGGGCTGAGGGACACTCCCTAAGCCAAACTCCTTCTCTGAAACCTTCAGAAGGGCCTGACTGTTCCTTGGGAACCCAGGAAGATTTGTTAAGTTGTCTGGAAAACAGATGACCCTTAAAGTGATATGGCTATATCACAAAGACATCACCTTCTCCGATTTCAAATGCTACTCATTTCTCCTATGATGATGTGTAACAGTTACAGGAAGAAGAAGAGTAAGTAAGTCAGGAGTTCATGATGGGTTTTGTATTCTCTAGTCTAACATAGCAGAAGAAAAAGTCTATCCAGGCCAAATTCAGTTAATATCATAGGAGCATAGAATAATTCCAGTTAGAAGGGGCCTCAAGAAGTCTCCTCAAAGCAGGGTCAGCCATGAGGTAAGACCAGGTTACTCAAGGTTTCACATTAGAAAAGCTCAGTGTTACAGATGCTTCACTTGGAGGAAGGTAAAGAAGGAAGCACATGCAGTTTCCACTGCAATAATGGGCTCCTATTTATTGGAAATAGGGTGGGATGGGGTAGTTTTCCTGTAGGTGTGTGGTCCACAATAGAGTCCAGGCTCCAGCAGCTGCAAACATCTGAGATAGTCAGGTGGCAAGAGTCACCATTGGGGGTGTTACTTGGCTGCCGTCAGAGCAGGCCTGATGGTGACTGTTTGCATCCCATTCCAGGACCAGCTGCCCTGCAAAGTCACAGGTAACATCAACTAACATGAACCGAGTTTTCTTTGACATTTATGTGCATGGAGAGGTCCCATTTTAGAGTGAACTGGTTTCTTAGCAGCCAGTTGTCCCCTCCCCCAGACTTTGGTCCTGACTCATGTTTACCAGCTGGAGAAAACATGAGAAAATAGTGAAAAAAAAGAGATCTGCTTTGAGCGTTAAACTTCATTGCTGTAAGAGTAGAAACTACTGTTTGGCCTGCCAAGGCTTTAATTGTCAACTTATGGAAAAAAGGCTCCTATTTAGCCCCTCTTTGCATTCACCAGGGGGTTCATAAAACAATTAAAAGAATCTAGTGATAATCTTCTTTCAGCCTGTTATGTGTTTGTGTGGCGCGGTTTCCTTTGGTAGTGGGGGAGGGGGCTGCAGAGGTGGCTCCTGTTAAGAAGCTGCTAGAAGCTCCCCCGGCCCAGTGATGGTGGCAGCGCCTCTGGGAGAACAGATTTAAGAAGGGGAACTGGCAGTGTGGCAGGGTTGGAACGTGAGAGGAACCCCTCTGCAGATACCGAGGTCAGTGAAGAAGGAGGGGGAGGAGCGGTGCCTAAGGAGGCTGATGGCCCTGCAGCCCGTGGGGAGACAGCAGGATGTCCCCCTGCAGCCCATGGTGGTGAACGGTGGAGTGGAGGCTCCCCAGGATGGCCGTAACTCCATGGGAAAATCCTTGCTGGAGCAGTGTGTGACTGGAGAGCAGCCCACGGAGAGGACCTGTGCCAGGGAAGTTCAGGAAGAACTGAAGCCCGCAG
>VYZV01027807.1:129418-140178 GCA_013401275.1 Pandion haliaetus | reverse complement strand
TTACCGGCTGGGCTGAAACCGAAACCACGACACAGCCTTTATACTCCAGTCAGCCCAAAATATCAATCCAGTAGATGATTGCTTGTATGTGAGGTCACTGAACCACTGACTGGCTCTCTGACTCTCTGACTTTATTAATTGTTTTTATTAGTTACTGCTACTACAGGACATGTGAGTCATTGACCCAGTCCACAGTCCTTAATAGCTTCATTGTATTATCCTGATCAAAGTTGGTCCTTTCTGTTTCCCTTTCATGTGATCTTCAAAGTCATCTTTGGATGGACTGAAAAATAAAAATCTCAAAGGCAATTTTAGGCTGAAACAAAAATCAACAGCTCCACATTTTTGATAGTTCAAAGATTAAAATCTTATGGTGTTAGACTGTCATCTTGTGAACAGTCTAAGACAGGCATGAGACAACCACAGATCCTGGCTGGAAGCAAATCAATGGACTCTCCCCACTAGACTGAGGGGCTCAAAGCTAGTGAATGGCAGATTCTGGTACTTCAGGTTAGTTTGAAATCATTACACATACCGGATATTAAATTACACACTTTAGTGCTAACTGGTTGCTGAAAATCCTGTCTTGTATGTGAATATAGTTTAGGACTGTTGTTTATTCTTTTTTGCAGCTTTAATACTGCTTGAATGCAAGTTGTATTTCATGCAATATCCTTATCATTTTAAAGACAAACTGTTCTAGATCAGGTCTTTACAAAAAATATTGGTTCAGGCCTGAATCTGGAAAGTTCCAGCTCTTGCAGCACAGTGTAATATTTCATTCTTTGGTTTCAATTACTATGCAGGCAGGAGAAAAAGGAACACTTTACAATGTTATACCATTTGCTAAAGAACTGAAGCATGTGCTAAAGTCTTGCTCAAGACCAGGATGATCTGGAGATCCTGAGGTCTCAGCTGAAGCATGTGCTTAAGTATTTTATTAATGTGATGGTCTGCCTGGCATTCTGAGTTGATGTTGGTATGAAATTCATGTCACAGAGACAAAGCAGTCAGATTTAACCCCCTTCCTCATAAGCTTATACACCTGACTTGTAGGCAGCATGGTATCAAAATGAGGTGAGGTTGAATTTACACTTCACTGCTCTTTAAATCCAGTGTCATGACAAGCCGAGAACAGAGGGAATCCAATAAAAGAGACTAAATAACAGGAAAAGTCAGACGGCATTTCTCTTTTTGTCCTATGGACTGTCTTTTCAATATAACTCTGGATAGAAATATGAAACTCTCGTGGGATTTGCAATTATGCTACAACAAATAAAATACTCTTAATTAAAATATTTTTCAGATTAAAATATTTCTAGAGGACAAAATTTGGAATTTAGGGCTTTTTGTCTGAAGACGGAATTAGCCTGGAAAATAAAGAATTGTTTTCATATCAAGAAACCAGCAGAAGATTCCATGACTCATTGCTTCCAAGATCAAAGCAATTTCCTCTGCTGTGGGAGAGGAGTAATTTATACTTACTTTTTATGTAGTGGTGAGAGAAGCTTAATACATTGGTAATAAGATAAGCTGCTAAAAGCTTTTACATCGAAACCAGCAACTTGGAATGGGGTTTTCACTGCTGCTACTGAAAATGGGCCCACATTTGAGGGGTATCTTTGCTAGAGGTCTACATACATTATAATTTGAATAAAACTAATATTTTTTGCTTCTAAGCAGAACTGCTTTTTTCTCACAAGTTAAATAGTGGCCAATTTGTAAAGTGTCCCTGCACCAAAAAAAGAAGCATAAATGCTACCTTGTCATATTTGCATATAAGGCACAATTTAGCACAAGGAGAGCGGTGGGAGAGGGATGATACTTTGAAAGAAAGTTGTGCAGAACTTTTACATAAGAGCACAGGATGTTGCAACTCTCTTCTACGTTACAGATTTCCCCTTTAGGTGCCTAAACTCCAGCTGAGTTCAGTGAGAGTTTAGCCATTTAAATCCCTCTGTGGACTGGACACCAAGTTATCACCTTATAGCTTAGATGAATTAGATATTTCAGTGTTCCTGAAAAGGGTTCCAAATTGGCATATTTTTTTTGCTGATCTCACCAGAAGTCCAAGAATGACTGAGCTTAGAGACAGGAGTAATTGGCAGTTGTAACTTGGAGACTGGGATTTCACAAGGTTGGAACAAAGGCACTATACAGCATCATCTTTTGGTTATGATTTGGCAGATTTAGAGACTGTGGGAAGAGGTGTTCTCAATAACAGTGAACAGAACTGCTAACATAGCCTTTAAACATTGCAGCTCAAAGATCAATTTGGCTTTGGCCTTTGCCAAAGCTACTTCTTAACAACTGACTTGAAAACTGCAAGGATGAACTGTCTTTTTTCCTCCCTGTGGGGCAACCACATTTTGACATTGCGGTTCCTAAATGACCAGCAAATAATTTCATATGCTGGAAATGAAGAAAAGCGAAGGGAAGGAAAGAAAATAAAAGATGCAATCTTTTCTTTTCCTCCCCCAAAGTTAATGAATTTTTTATAAATGTGTAAGCATGTCACTATTCCAAGCCACATCAAATCACTCCTAAAATCTGTATTTGAAAAACAGGAATGTGTATAATATGAATGGCTTAAGGAATAAAATGCAAAAAGATGTTGATGATGCTGGATTACCAGCCAGCTGGAGAATTAAAAAAGAGAGGGAGAGAGAGTGATGAAGAGAAGAACAAAAAAGCCCGTGTTTCACTGGCCAAGTCAACAACCGTGTTTTTTCAATCGCCCCTCATTATGGAAAAGTGTACTCAGGTTGTCCTGGAATCCGAGTTCACTGTTTTTAAGGAGTCACATCGGGAAAAAAAGCACGATGCAGTGCAGAGTGTATGATGGGGAACATCTGGACACCAAACTACTGGAGCTGCCATGTTTTGCAGAGGGATGGCTCTGAGGATGAAATGGAATGAACTGTAACAAATATGGGATTTTGCTGGCAGCTTTTATTTATTTAAATGCATCCTTGGCTTTTGAGCTATTTCTTTGTTTTGGATAATATTTAAACATGTCAAAAATCCTCTCTCCTTCCTGCCCTTCATTACATATGACAGGGAGTGGATTGCTCTGGCCATCTGTAGAGTAGGAATGAACAGAGCTACATCTGGATGGGCTGGGGATCACATGAACACTCACAGCAAGTCCCAAGCAGTTAACTTGAAACCTGCCTTTCCCTGGATGAGCTGAGACAGTATCACAGTTTTTGTCAGGATTGTGTGAAGTAGTGTTGGAACCTTGTAGCTAAACATGTCTAGAGTGTGTTTGGGAGCCCTCCCTAAAGTTAGGCACCTCTGCCAATCCTGCATGTGTCTATGAGTTGTGTTTGATAATAACATTTGGCATTTATTGTGTGACATCTTGAGCTTATGAAGCCATTCCTGAGGCTTCACTGTAGCCCTACTGTGAATATAAAAGCTTCAAGGGAGAATACAAAACTACATGTGGCAGTGTTTAGAAGAGGGAAGAGCCAATAACAGGGTGGACAACCTGCAGGTCCGGAAACACACACGGCTTGTGCCAAAGCTGTATCATGCTGGCATAGGGTGCTGGCAAACCCTGAAACCCCACCTGGGAAGAAGCAAGGCAAAGGGTGGCCTGTCCCAAGGGGGTGGTGAGATGATGGCTGGGAAGCCACTACCATCCCCTGCCTGTGAACTGTTGCCAGAGGTCTCTCCCCCTCAGCTTTCTAATGTATATGTATATGTCCTGGGGCTGTCAGCCATATGTTGTTCTCAGGGATCAGGAAAGATGGTAGGTGGGCATTTGTGTGGGAGAAGTGGCTGCAATGTTTTTTCCCTTTGAAGCTGTTTCCATCTCAGGAGGTATGCTTGGTTCCTCCTTTTACATCTAATATATTAGGGAAAAGGATAGCACCACCCAACCGCAAGAGGAAATATCTGGGTTTGGCCTGAATTGCTACACAGAGTTGGTGAGGCCTTTCTTCTTCAGCATGTCAGTGTCCTTTCCTGAATTTGATGGTGTACAGAAACACCTTTTGTAATCTTTTCTAAAGAGAAAATCTTGACTGCAACTACAAAGCTGAAAGACACCTCTTTTGGGGTGGAAATCTGGAAAGAAAAGGTTGGGGAAGGCTTTCAGATCTGCCCATCAAAGCAATCTGTTCCATGTTTGTTATTTTTATTTTATTTTTTTTCTATATTACTTAGTTTAGTTCATTTTAGCTTAGTTTAGTTCAGTTTAGTTCATTTTATTCTATTGAACTTAGTGGTCCATAAGCTGTAGGATTTATGGCGTGTGACTCTGACAGTAAGAGATGACCGTATGAGACACTGACCCATTGGCCTGAACTGACCTGACTTGTAGACAGAGAAATTGTCTCTTTCTCTATGCCTGCACACACAGACCATGACCCAGCTGGTGAGCCTGCTTAGCAAGGGGTCATTTAGTCATAAATGCTGGCTTTCATTATGTGGGTATTTCTTCTTTTGAAATGAGACCCAGGCTGCCAACTTGCAGCATTTCATGGGATAATTTCACCCAGTATCGAGTGGGCAGCAGTGCTCCCTCATTGCAGCAAGGATGGCTGTGCATCAATGATGGTGCTGGAAAGCCCTCGTTGGTGCCCTGACTCATGGTTTGCATAACCTTGAACTTGTCCTGAGCTGCTTTTTGCTGAGGGAGAGGAAATGTGTTGTTCACCATAGCTCAGACTTCGCTTCTGAACATCATCACGAGGGTGAGAAGGGTAGGTGGGGATCATGGCCAACGCTCTGATAACCACAGGGTGAATAGCAGCGAAAGAGCTGCTGATGGACGGCGGGACAAATTAAGTCAGCCAGCACTGGCTCTGCTGTGGGGAAAGGTCAGCACCTCCGACAGAGTTTCGATCATTGCATAAACTACCCAGCGCCAAGTCTCAGCTGTGCTGGAGGTGCCTAGAGGGTCTGCGCATCCCAGCCCAGGGCTGACTGCCATGGGAAGGCAGGAGCCATGCCAGGCATCCCAGGGGCTTATCCCCCATGGCTGGGCATGCCAACTTGCCTGCCATGGTCCCGCGGCTCCTTGCTGCTCTTATCGGCACCCCATCTAGCAGCCACAGCTATTCCCAAGTCAGGAAAATTTCTCAATGCAAAGACTACACCTAAATGTTTCATGAAAGAAAGAAAAAGAAAAAAAAAAATCTGAGCTCTCCTTTGCTGAGGCCAAGTTGTTGTCAGCTTAAAGAAAATGTTTTCTCTTTGTCTTTGGACAGTTTAACAGATTTATTTTCCCCTCCTTTCCCTCCCCCTCCTTGGATGAAGGTTGCAGGGATTTCCACAAAATACGTTTGGAGGAGCCAAGGCTTCAACACCAGCAGTTTTTAGTCAGACTGTTGGAATGATCAATAAATCGGCACCGACTGATCTCAGAGTCTGAGGATGTCTATGAGGCACAAGAAGCTCTTTTAGGTAAGCTGGAGCAAGTGAGTAAGTCCAGTAGCTTTGGAGCCAAACCCTAAAGTGGATGCAAAATCATATGGGGAGCCAGTGCTGTGATTTTCAGTACAAGGGTGATGTAATGATTGAGTACAGTTCAAGTAAGTAATCGAGTCATCTGTTCGCAATTTTGAATTATGGCTGATGCAGTCTCTGCCTGCAAGCCAGCAAAAAGCGAGTGGGAATTACAGTTCCTGAGACAAGCCAAAGGCAGGGATCAGCATCTTGGCATCAGCTTGGGGAAGTGGTGGGGGTGGAGGGTGTGCAATTCAAAATGCAACTTGGGGTCTAGCATGAGCCTGAATTGGAGATGGTTGGGATCTGAACAAAAGATGGTAGATGGACAGTGCACTAAGAGGTAGGGACACCTATGTCAGATCATTGCCCCAAAGAAGAGGAGAGGCATTAATCCTGAACACAAGTAACCAAATCTGAATCCATACCACCCAAGACAACTACTTTGAACACATACTCATCTGTGGTGTTTGAATTCCACTTAAGAAAATTTAGAGCCATCCAGGGCCTGACCTTTAGCAAACCACAAAGGCAACCCATAAACCACAAGGCTGGAATCAGCTAGAGAGGACAAGTAAATCCAACATATTAGCATAGACTTTCAACTGCAGCTGGTAAGCAGGGATATTACAAATGGGAGACATAACAGTAGCATCTCTATAAGATCTGAGAGTGTAAAGCTGCATTCTGTAAGGGCTCCACTGAGGTCGTCACCCAAAAGGGGGAATAACACAGCATGATGTTTAATAATAGTAAGTGGCTGATTCACCGCCAGGCAGAAAGAAAATATTTTTAAGTGTCAGAAACCATAAAAACATGACATGATTCATCTTAAAACAAACAGCTGCTCATGTGAATCTTAGAGCAGCAGATACATGGAAAGTCCCAAGGTGAGACCATCTCCGGAGTGCTGGGTTTTGGGCAAAAAAGCACTTACTGTGACCTAAGCACTGTAGGGCCTGGTCAGCTGAAGGCCTGTTGGGACTGGGATACTAAAGGATGTACTAGCAATTGGGAAACTAAATCTCCCCCTCAAAATCAATATCAGAATAGGTTTTTCTGACAAGATTAATACCTTCCTCATACGGCGTACATCTGAGGGATTATCCACTTGTATTGGGTTTCCGTTGGGGTTCCACTAATCATGGAAGATCTTTGGGCATTGAGCAAAACTGTAACAAATAATCCATTGCACTAGTCATTTATACCAAACCTGCAGTCTCCTCTGAAGGTTATATTTCTCCCACTCTGAGTTCTAAGCTGACTACAAAGAATAAGAAGATAAAAACATCTCTCTTGAAATTTTTGCATAGGAACACTATACTTCAAAATATTTCAACTGTTTGTCAAATAGTGTTATGCATAATTAAGCCCTGAGGTGGCTGCCTTTCTTCCATGGGAGAAATGATGCATTGCACCTTTTGTGTGGATATCTAGTGACATGCTAGGGAGGAAGTGATTACTCAAAGCTGTAATGTGTTTGTAATGATCTTTTGTGTTTGCTCTGGCTGCTTTATCTGGCTCATCAGAGACTTATGTGTATCTTAAAAGTCTCACAGTGATTCAATAGAATTACATGAACTTTTTAGTCATATTTGTATATTTTAAGGGTATTTGGGTCAATAGGTATTGCCACCATCTGTGGCATTTACCCCCATAATTGAGTTCAGTAATTGAAATACATATTCCTGAAAAGCATCTTGCTTCATTCAAAGATGGTATTCCTATCTGCTGTATACTTGATGGTCTTTTTTGGAATTTCTGAAAGCCTTCTAGGAACAAAAACCGTCATCTATTTGTCCAGTTGTTTGCATTAAGTCTAGTCACTCCACAAGTACCTGCACTAGTTAAGCCTGGTTTCCAAGGGGTTTGTATCTCATGGTGATTGGCTTTTAAACTCAATTGCACTGAGAATGCATGTGAACTAATCCTGCAGTAGACATCAAAGAATCCATACTACAACAAACCAGTGATGTGGGATGCAGGTTTTCTGATGTCTTTGAAGTCAGGAATGCTGGCTGAAGCCTTTGCACAATTGGCACATTTATATCTACCATCCTCTACATGGAGTCTCAGGTATCTAATAAAAGTTGGGTTCACAATGCAGTCTTTTCTTCTTTAGGAGAATTAAGAGGCCTTTCCTTCTCCCCTTAGCCACCTATTTTTATTTGTAAAAATTGCAAGAATGTAATACATCTAAGACCTCTAATTTGCTGTAAAGTTTGGTTGAAATGGTAAAAAAAAACCTCACTGTGCAGTTTGTCAGGTAGGGAAACACAGACAATGACTCAGTATGTCTGAGTGAGCCTCTTTCCCTAAGGAAGGATTGTTTTTGTCAGAGGAAAACTCTCATGGCATTAGTTATGACATTTTGCAGCCTGCTAGGTCCAAGCCTGGAAGGTTGTTACTGCAATTGCAGGTACCTGGATCCAAGCCCCAGTTTTGAGTTGGAGGCTCACACAAAGTGCTGCCTTGCACTTCACTTTTGTTTTTGGTATCTGAAATGTGGCAGCCCTCACCCCTTTTACTAATTAAATGAATTTTACCCCCTTAAAAAGTCTCTGGTTGCTCCTAATCCATGTTAGGAAAACCTGGATATTCTCTTTATCATGCTACACTCTTGGTCTCACTGCATTGGGCTCCTCGTCCAGGGCCTAAGTAAAACAAGCTTAGAAGAACAAGAGGATCTCTTCAGGGATGAATCTTCCCTGCTTTGACATAAGCTAGGAGTAACTCTGTTCAACATAATTTTCAAAGACTTCTTGGTAAGAAATAAAATCTAAAAATACCAGGGACCAAGATAAATCTGGACAGATTTTAATTGGGATCAAGATGGACTGGTTGTAACCTCTCCAGTAGTATGGAAACAGAGGCTTAAGACCCCAAGCTTGGCCACTTGATGTGATCTCCAACATTATTTTACCTCTTGGGATCAAATACATCCCAGATATTTTCATCTGTCCATTCTAAGCATTTATACTGCATGCATTCCCACATGACCTGAGTGTTGATAATGTGGTTCCTGTGTGTTTTGTTTCCTTCAAAAGCAAGGCTGTGACGCTTGCCTTTCTCCTGGAGACAGAGGTTGGAGGACAGACGGGTTGAAGTTCATTAATTCATGGTGATACCCAGTTGCCAAATGACACCTTGTTGAAATAATACTTATATCATAAGAAAAGTCCCTTTTTCATGTATGCTCTACTTAAAAAAAGATAATTTCTGAAAGAATAACACTGGTAGAACAGCATTTATGTACCAGGTTGTGCAGTCCTGCTCAACCATGCATTTCCTCTGATGCATGTCAGCTAGGATCTGGGCGGTGAGCTTTCATTATGCCTTGGAAAGAGGGCAAATTCTATGATGCTTTACAGGCACTGGCTACTTTGGTCTGTCTCAGTGTTTAAACCTTGGGCCCAAGATATTTGAGTGACTTTTCAGGAGCTTTTTGACTCAAACTATTCAGATGTATTGACAATTCTTTCTCCTTTCCCCTCCAGCTACTCCATTGAGAGAAACCCCTAATTTCCCCAAAGCAAACTTCACTGTCAACATGTTATGCATTGTTCTGCTTCAGGGTGACCAAAAAACAAGTCAGAGGCAAATCTGACTAATCTCCCCTGAAACTGTGAAATCAGTGAAAAAAATTTGAGTTGGGTACAATTTCAGTATTGTACCCATGGGCCAGCCACAGTTTTTAAAAGCGCCTTCAGAGCTACCCAAAGATAGTGTTGCAGTCATTAATGTCACTGATATTGTTGCCTGAAATAGTTGCTTTATGCTGCAGTGGACAATGAATTCCTTCTTATCCCATTGTTTTCAAAGCTACTGTGTTTGGGACGTTCCAGGACTGCTGTAAATTGGTTCAATTCTTTTCTGACATGTCACTCACTAAATGTTCAGGGAGCGTTTCTCTAATCCTGTCCAGATGAGCTGTGGATTCCAAGACGTTTCTATTTTTAGATGTAGGCTTCTGCCTGTATGCTACTGTTGGGCTCAAGTTCATTCAGAGGAATCACATTAGCGGGTATGCAGATTTATTCCTTTGCTTCTGCTAAATGTGAGCTGAAATTGTTTGGTTTTGCCAATTGCCTTTCCTGTGCAGGGGGATCAATGTCCTTCCTTTGCATTTTTCATAAATTGGAGTTCTGTTCTGATGAGTCAGAGCTTGATTTTTATTAGTTTTTCATAGGTCCTGCTTCCTCCTGTCACAACTTAATTCAGTGGGAATTTTTATTATTCCCAGTTCTTTAACAGCAGCATATTGGGACCACAGATGGGATTGGAAACTCTCTGTATTCACAGGGCAACACACTGAATGAAAGAGTTTCTGCTTCAGAAATTAGAATTTCAAAAGAAAAAGCATATATGAAATAGGAGAAAAATAGTATGTTCTTCTTAATACAGGTGGACACAGAGACCTGGATTGACTGATATATCCAGTCACCCAGAAACTCTGCTGCACAGCTTCCTACTGGACATCTTCCAAGTCTCAATGTGACACCTGAGCTCAACTTTTCTCTTCTCTGTGGATAAATTTCAGATTTAAAATTAAGAATAATGATGCAGCAGTATGAAGTATGAACTGAACCAAAATCAAATTGAAGTATTGGCCAATGAAGTTTATTTTGATTGACATGCTCTAACACAATACCCTGCCCTCAGTTGTATATGTATCATCACTGGTTTCTCTCCATAAGCAGAGCTGTTTTGAAAAATTTTAGCCAAAATTATTCTTAGAGTAATGTCAGAGGAAAAAAGCATTGTTATGCTGTCTTGAATAAAAAAAAAAAATCTGAACAGTTATTTCGTCGAACCTCTGGTAGACTTGGTCTGGGGAGGAAAGATTTGGACCTGGAGGAATGACATGCCACGAAGTCAGAGTTTGGCTTTGGCAGTTCTGGTGAAAATCCATCCAAGTTTGGCAAATGTCTCTGTAAATCTCATTTGGGGGCTGCTCAGCTATTCAGTAAAAGCTTATTAGGGCTGAGGCACTTGGTTTTACCAGAGCGCTTCTGCACTGACCATAATCCAGTCCAGAGCTACAATGGAAGACTGTGATTTTCTCACCAGTTGCACATCCCGTATGGAGTCCATTTCAGTGACATGTGGAAGAACTGAAAGATTGTAATTACTATGCTTTAAATACTCACCATCCTAGTGTCATACAGAGCACAGGGGAAGGAAGCAGCATCATAGTAATTTGCCTTAATCTGATGGTGAGGATCCTGCCAACATAATGAAGAAAGAGTCTGGAAGGAGGGTTTGCAGGACTTGTAGAAAAGTTGTGTGGAGCACAGTAGCAT